>CAIGRO010087718.1:0-13114 GCA_903798355.1 Fraxinus baroniana | reverse complement strand
CCATTTTGTCAATCAAAAAGTACATGTAGTTTAATCCTTATTTTAATTCTAGACTAAAATGAATTTTGACACCCTCTAAATTATTAAATTATTCATTTTTCGAAACGATACAAGAATTCTATAGAATCACATTTGCATCGTGGAGCTCGGGATCAGGTCATTCACGACCCCTTTCTTTACTTTTTTATGTCGAAATACCATGTAGTCATTCACGAGTCCTTTCTTTACTTTTTTATGTCGAAATATGCATACAGCTGTACGTAAGAGTCCAACCCTAATCCTAGCTATGAATGGGGCCATGTTAAATTAAGGTCAAACGTGTCATTCCACTTGCTTGACTATTTTTCAATTAAATTAAGCAATATGTACATTGTCACTCTTATGTGTCAAAATTCGACCAATAATATGAAAGAGTAGAGTAAAAATCAATGACTATGATGAATGTCGAACATTACGACTTCAAATTTCATATAAACAAGAATTTATGTTTCCAATAAATGCATTGAAAACAAGTAAAATTACTTTTTCAAGACTTAAAAGACATATCGAATGACAAAACTCAATTCTATCACCCAAGTTGAGATCTGTTGATCCGAACTTGCTGTCTCAATATATTTTTTAACATTAGCATATCACTGGCATCTTCCCATCAGCAAAGATGTAATGGGTCGATATATCAAATATACATTGAAAAATGAATCATGCTACATGTACAATCTAATTTGACAATATTGATTGACAACTGACACTTAGACATTGGCAGACATAGACCATTTTTCTTGTGGGGTCAAAAATGAGAATTCAAAAATGTTTTGTGGGGTAAAAAATGAAAATTAAAAATATTTAGGTAAAAATAAAAAAAAAAAAAAAAAAATTGTGGGGTCATTTGACCCCATGTGGGTCCGCCCCTGCACTTAGACAACGTCACGTTCACTCATTTCAAAAAAAAATAAAAAAATATCAATGGTTTGAATTTTGACAATACCAACATTGTCAATCATTATTGTCAAGTCTGATTATACAAACAGCATAATTGTTGAAAGATAAGCCAAATGGACCACAAGTTAGGAACAGCAAATCTGCTTCCCTCACATGATAAAATAAATAAATGCCAATTGATGGTTAATAAATAATTAATGGAAACAAAATAATATCTTAATCTCAGTCATCAGTAGTGTCGTATTCCACACAAGAACATGCAAATAGACATCATACCCCCAACTTCTTGCTTACCAACGTTAAATTATTACACTTGAAATCACAAAAATATATCATAAGTTCAAGCAAATATTGAACTGTATAGAAAGAGTGATAAAGGAAGAGGAGAAGAGGGGACAAATCCTCAAACAATTACTCTATCAACAGATATTCTTTTCTTACCTTTCACATTTGATAGTCCCACTCCCACACATTATTTATTATAAAGAAAATTAATACCATGTTTGGTAAGCGTTACTAAATCGAACTCAAAGAGTCAAGTCGACTAAGGTTTAGTCCAATCTAACTTACCAAACATGAATTTAGAGATGGCATCCAAAGCAATTACAGGTCTTGGGAGTGAAAGAGCAATAACCAAAGGGCCTGTTTGGTATGTTACAATTGATGGCATAGCAACAGCCTCTTCCGTTTGTCATCGAAAACCAGGCACCACCACAGCAAGTGCAAAGTGAGCAAATCTGAAAACTCCCAAGCTTCCTCCGGGTCTCGTTCAACATCAACACCATCTCCGCCTTGCCCGGCTCGATTAGCGGCACCATCTCCACCGCCGTGACATTCTCTACAAACCCATTTCCCTGCAAAATCGATAACCAATTGAGAAAAGAAGAAGCACGGGATCAAGAACAAGATTTATGGGTTCTATGAAGACTCACATTGATTTCATGGAGGCTAGTGAGGAATAGCAAAAGGGAGAAAACCCATAAAAACCCAGTAACAGTAGAAGACATTTCTTCTAATTATTGCTCAAATTCTTGGAAATGGTGGAGTTGTTGTGAGTGACGATGAGAAGGAATGGGGTTTGGATCTTTCTTTTTATTTCAATTGTAATCTAATAAATAAAGTTGTTTGGAATGGAATGGATGGACTCATAAGTGTGGGGTTTAATGACAATAAGAAGATTTTAATTTTGGAAAACATTTAAGAATTTTTTAAATTTTTGGTTGGATGAAAATGGAAATGAGGAACTGGGAAAGAGGAAGATGAAGGCCCCCCCCAGTTGTGGACTTTTGAGTCCATTTCCACGTGGTTGATAATTAATTAATATCTTATACATGTAAATTACAAAAGGAAAATATATCAGTGGTCCTCAACCCACTGACACCGTGATAACGTCGACCTCAATCCTTTTTTTATTTTTATTTTTATTTTTATTTTTTTTTTGGGTTGTATGGTTGCTGATCTCTGCCAATATGAGAATAAGTAGCTTATGAGCTCCGAAACCATAATTGTACGTATTTTGATCGACACAATTTGTGAACAAAAAGTCGCTTATCTGCTAAACCAGGCTATCTCCTACCTCCCTCCTTCCTATCTTTATGTGGTGAGTTTGACTAGCTTTTTTTGTTGACGTAGAAATTCGCAGTCGTTACCCGTGAATGAGCACTGGGTAAACTTCGCTCCATGTGCAGTAGCCGGCAAACCATACAGGAGATGTAGCCATTATTGTAGTTATCATGTTATAGGAAGAGCAAACAGTCAGTTCAAATTTCGTTAAAAAGAAATGAGGCATGATGAATTTTGCAATTTTGCATAGTATATGTTTCATTGACAGGAAGAGAGAGAATAAGAACACAAATATCCAATAGCTTGTGAAGTAGAAATTATAGCTTTTTTACTTGTTTTGTAATGCTCTCCAACCCAAAAGCAAAATATCAAATCCCTAAGCTAGGCTCCCCATCAAATCAAAAGGAGTGAACCAAATCAAACAAGACTGCAATGCACTCTGAGTCGTTTTATAAGTCGAATATGGTGTTCAGTCTTCACAACTGTTTAAAGTACAACTTTTTGATACACATTAAACCTCCAATATCTTAAATCAAAATGTACATTGAAGTAGCCTTGTCATGTTCGATAATCGATACCACAAGAAACATTCACTCTTGAGTACTAGACTATTATGGATAAGTCGGTGAAACATTTCCTAAGTTTGACATTATGAGCATGCAGTCCAAGTAACCAACATAATTTTCAACATGCTCATAAATACTACAGGCGTCGTCCTACCCCTTGTTCACATTCATCCTAGTAATCATACATTTGGAGTGGATCGATAATTTTATGAAATGGAATGATCAACCTTAAATGCGCTGAATGAAGTAGAAGCATAATCTCGAAACACAACAAAAATACAGTCATGTGACCAAATGAAAGTTCGAGAAAAACATAATTTATAGTGCTTGAAAAGCTTAGTGCCGATCATCCTCAAGATTCTACTTTACAATTCCTCAAAATAACCGAGTTCACCAATAAGATAAACATTTCTTCGGCTACTTAAATTCGAGTATTCGACACTGTGTTCTGGTTATTGTTATTATGCTATCTAGATAGATAAGTTAATCAATGAAGGCAGGCGAACATATTTGGCATCCATTGACAGGAGGTATATTAGACTACTAAATTTCCCAATACTAAGAAACTTTGAAAATATAAGACCATTCTCCCATCATACTGATAGTATCGTTAACAGTTACCTATTTACATTGTTTAAATGTTAAAGCAATAAGTTTGCATAAGTTAGCCTGTGTTTGTCATATGTACCATGAAATCACATAAATTTACACAGTTGGCCAAAATTGGGGAATGAAAATTGTGTGAAAACTGTTTGGCTTGAATTGTCATGTGGGCCTACGCAAAAAAGAAGGGAAAAAAAAGGCCGTTGAAGAAGTCAAAAAAGAAGATTGTGAGAGGGAAAGTCAAAAAAGTTGGCTGAATTTGATTTCCAACGAGCAAAAAATTCATTCTTTGGTCTGAAAAATGGCTACCAAACAGAAGTTAATTGTGTATTAGATGCTATTTTAAGATTAAGACCACTTAAAATGATCTAATAAAGAATTAAAGTTGTTGGGTCTTTGACATCTAATATGGTATCGGCCTAAATATGTGTAGAGATTGGATTCCTTTGGATTGTACTTCATGATGAGCCGAAATACATATAGAAAGATATATATAGTGTTATAGTCTCCAACTCTCCAATTCTCACGTGACTTCCTTTCAACACAAAATATCAAAAGAAAGCATGTCAAAAAGGAAGATCAAGAATCCTAAAATCTTCTAAATCAAGATTCATAAAGTTTTAAATCTAACAAAAACTTGCCAGATTTATTAGAAGGTCGAGTCTCTAGTGTGAACCACTTGCCATTTGGTACTCGATAGCAGTTTTGCACAGTTCTCAGGTTGAAAAATGTACATGGTATTAGATACCCACGCAGGGGCGCAGCGAGCCAGTTAAAGTAGGGGGATCCTAAAGTTGAAGAAACGAGGGCTCACGGGGGTTCGGGGGCAGGGATTCGAATTTTTTTTATTTTTTATTTTTGAAACATTATCTATTAAAATTAGGGAAGCTGATACTTTGTGATGGAGAAATGAAATAAAAGAACATAAATTAATGTAAATAATTGAAGACTTAAAAGATTGTAATGCTTTCATGGAGATATGTCGTAGAAGTTAAGACTTATGCATATATGAATTTTAATTTTTATAGTTGAAGAATCCAAAATTTTATCATTCTCGTTCAGTTAATATCTGTAAACGGGTTTAATGTATTGTCTTCCCCTATAATAAAATGTTTCACACAGACATCCCAACACTTACAGAATTTGAAATCTGAGTACTCCAAGAAAAATGCACATTATGAAATTTATGAAAGGCTTTTTCAAATGCTTAGAATATCTACTTTATCATTGAAGGATCAGTAACTCTTTCTTTCAGGCAATACATATCTGATATCATCATCTACGCCTACTATGCTATCTTGATTTAATTTTTTTTTGATACATTATTAACAAAAAAATCAAGAAAATGGTAAATAATTTCAAAAAATTGTTGGGATGGGGGGGGGGGGGGNNNCCGGGCCAAGACCCCCTTCCCCTCCGCCCCTGTACACATGTATGTTTAACATCAAGACAGTCCACGAACTATTCAAATATTTATTCAGAAGCGTCAAATGAGTCCTCCAACTATTCTAAACCTTCATGTTAATGCTCCGATTATTCACAACCTTGATGTTAGTATTCCTAGTATATGAAATGTCTTATTAGTCATTTAATTTTAAACAACATCAAGTTAGTCCTCCAATCTTTCTAAAATATCAATTTAGTCCTCCAACTTGTTAAAAGCATCAAGTTAGTCGTCCATCTATCTTGAAACGTGATGCTAGTCATCCAACTATTCAGTAACATCATGTTACTCTTCCAGCTACTGTGAAGCGTCAAGTTAGGCCTCCAATTATTCCAAAGCGTCACGTTACTCCCAGAATTTAAAGTCAAGCCTCCAACCATAAAAAAAAAAAAAAGCAAGTTGTAGTTTTCGCTGAAATTGGTGAAATCAAATCTCGATCCCCATATAGATCTTATTTCTCGATTCCACTTTGGAGTCCCAGATAACAACAATCCGGTTTTGTTTACATTTTGTGATCTTTCAAATTCCCCAGTCGCCGAGCTCTGGATTGGAATTCTTCGTCAATTCAATCCAAAATGCTGTTCTTAAAATCAAACCCATTTCACAGGGGTTCTTTTTCTCTCTACCTTTTCCTCGTGTTTCTCCTCTTCCTTTTCTTTTCCCCTCTTGTGATTTTTGCTCAGGTATTTATTTTTGTTTAGTTTTTCTCTTTTCTATGTGTTCATATCTGGATTTTGATGTTGTGGGATATCTTGGTTTGGTTTTTTGTATGAAATAATTAGGGTTCTGGAAGGGAGGAATCAAATGCTGGAATCAAGGATCTGGGCAGACGAAGTAAAGTGAGTATACTCTTTCTTTGTATAAATGAAATGTTTCAAACGGGCTATGTCCGAGTAAACTAAATTGGAACCTTGGTTGAAGAATATTAAAGATTCATGGCTAATTAATATCTATGGATTTACTGTTAAAGTTTGATGATAATTAATTTTTTAAAATTTTGCTGAACAGATTTTTGTAGAGAAAATAAAGACAGGTGTTGCAATAGATGAGATTGACCCTGATTCCATTAATCTTGGTGTCAAGTTGGACTCTGGTCTTGGAGTATTTGATGCTTTCTTTGCAAGTTTTTCCATGATTCTTGTCAGTGAGGTTAGTAAATGCATTTCCTTAGTATGATATGCTGCCAAATTTATCAATTTGAGCACTGTTAGTGGGTTTTCTATGCTCTTGTTTTGATGGTTCTTGGTGTTTTCTAAGACTTTGATCATAGTTTGATGAGACAACGTAGTCTGCTTATTTAACTCTTTTGGCCTGACTTTAAATTGTGGATTACATACTTTGGCTTATAAAATCAATTTACTTTCAGGCACAGAATTAATTCAGTTTGTTGGGAGCTTTCATCGGTTATTCCTTGAATATTGTCTAATGGTGGTTCTGCTTATAGATTGGAGACGAGACTTTTATAATAGCAGCTCTCATGGCAATGCGTCACCCCAAGTCAATTGTTCTATCTGGTGCACTAAGTGCCTTGTTTGTGATGACAGTAAGTTATTTTTTTTTTCTTGTTTCCTGAAAAGAAGCGTATTCTTCCTTCTAAGCTCCATTTCCCTTATAATTTCACCTGTTTAGACAATATTTGGTGTCCTGTGTTTTTGGTTCTCAAAACTGTTGTCTTACGGATTATTCTAAGGCTGGACTTGTTGCACATGTGAATTAGGTACTTTCGACTGGTCTTGGTAGGATTGTACCTAATTTAATATCAAGAAAGCATACAAACAGTGCAGCTACCGGTTGGTGATTTATTCTATTTTTTAGTAATTTATGCATAACATTCTTCTTTTCTTTTTTATCATGCCTTTTTGCAAATAATGCAATCAAATGAGTTGACATTTACTTGTAAAAGGATTATTTTTCTCAAACGATGTGAAATTCAATATGGGTTATTAAGTCAACACATTGTGTTCCTTTTTATGTTATTAAAAGTAATTCAAGAAAATTCAACCTTGATGTTTGTTTGCTTGTATATCTTTTGATGTTGAAAGGCATGGAGAGACTAAAGTTCGCATGTCTAGTGGTGAATCACACATGGTATATTTAAGTGCACTATGATGGTGGTGACTTTCCACCCTAGCTTAAGTGGATTCTTCCACCAAAATAGTTGGTTCAACATCTAATGCTTCTCGAACCCGTGTGACACATTGGCAGAGAACAGAATAAAGGAGAAGAGAAAGAAAATTAGAGAGAAGAAATAGATAGAAGAAAGAAGAAAGAAGGAGAACAGAGAATTAGGCGGAAAAATTAGATAACAGAGAAGCAGAATTGGGGAAGGGAAATCTGAAATATAATTAATAGCTTGAATACAGTGAAATTCTAGATTTTAATGGAACTCTTAACCCCTGTTTGAGGCCCATTTTTTTAGTACAAATTTTGAGAAGTGATTTTTTTGGAGAATGTGTAGTTGAAAAAGTTTTGGGCTTACGTGCAAATTATTTATTGGGAGAATATGGGGTTGAAAATGAATTTG
This sequence comes from Fraxinus baroniana, assembly GCA_903798355.1. Classification (NCBI taxonomy): domain Eukaryota; kingdom Viridiplantae; phylum Streptophyta; class Magnoliopsida; order Lamiales; family Oleaceae; genus Fraxinus; species Fraxinus baroniana. The sequence continues at coordinate 5,475 of CAIGRO010087718.1, read as the reverse complement.
GGAAAAAATGAGTTTTAAAGAATGGGGCTTAATAAATAGCTACCAAAAATAATAAAATTTTAGTTAATCAAAATTCAAAAGTATTAAAATCTGATCTAAAACAAACTTTATCTTTTAAATCCTATTTATCTTAATATATCTTCAATTATCCATCACGAATACTCTCCTAAGTTTACTCTTAAACGTCCCACAAGCCAAATCGACAAGAGAATCGATAAAGGACAAAAGAAAACCTCATCTCTTTTCAAAGTCACTTCATGTCAACCCCACACTCAGCTGTTTACTTCGCACCACCCAGCACAGTCCTTCCTTCACCCACTTGCCATCTACTAAGTACTAACCCGAAATATCTGGTCCATTCCTAACACGCCTCTGTCACCCACTTCTCATGCAATTATCTGATGCTATTGCTGCAAGTGAAGACAGAACCTTGAAGAAATCATCCTGAAGAAATAAAGAAGTGATAGTTAGCAAGTTCAATATGTTTTGAGGACGTTCAATTGAACTCACATCTCAAACTAAGTTCTTAATAGCACATTGAAAAAAAAAAAAAAAAAAAGGAATTCAGTTCAAATCGTTTTAGTTGTCTCTCTTCGATGATATGAACAATAAATGAATTTAATTGTTTTACCCTTTCAATTATTTCTTGCTAAAATAGTTCAAAGGAAAAGGAACTAATAGTTCTTGTATTGAGATTTGAAAATGATTTGATGAAATTGAGATGTGGTGAATCAAGTAGGATGAGATCGAGACAGGTCGTGGTGGATGGAAGCATGATTGTATTTTTGGAGGCCTGACGATAGGTGTAGTAGTGAGGAGGAACTCGAGGGTGGGTGAAGACAGCACTGGGGAATGAGAATGAATGAAGAAAACAGGAGTGTGTGGATGGAGAAGGCAGATGGGGTTAAATGAGGGAGAAATTATGTATGTATTTCAAGTAATTGAATCATATATGGTTTCACAAACGTTAGATGTTTCAAGGATTGAGAATAAGAAGTACCTTCTTAAGGCTATCGAGTAAAGTTCCTACCACTGCTTTTCTCAAAGTTTTTTATTGATTTGCAGGGCCTATAGTTCCTGCCTCTTATAAGCTGACATCTAAATTTGGGTTTTTCATCTGGTTGAAACTTGATTTGCTTGAAGCCCCTTCTTAGGGTGCTCGTGTACAGTTCTTAGCTATAAAATGCAACACTCTTGTTATTACACAATCATGTGGCATATTTTCAAATATCACTGCTCTTGTATAGTTTGAATATCCTTAATGAGAATCAAAGAACAAGGATTCTGCTTTCCAGTATTTCACATTTTTACTGCTTAATATTTATTCTGCTATTGGATATTCAAATTGGTTATGAATCTGAGAAGATACCCTCTTGCAGTTCTTTATGCCTTTTTTGGGCTCCGGCTTCTTTATATCGCATGGAGATCGGATCCAAAAGCCTCGCAGAAAAAAGAAATGGAGGAAGTACGTTTTCCTAATTCTGAATGAGCTGTATGTAGACTGTAGTTATCATATCCTAAGTCTTCTAATACGAAAGACCACAATTATAATTATTTTAGAGCTGAATTCTGTTCTTAGTTGCTGTGTACTTTTGTTTAATGCAGTGGTGGCACTAGTTCAGTGTTTTTTTGGAAGTGCCCAAGGCTTACAGCCCGAGGTCTGCCTCAGGCATTCATTAGGAGCCTTAGAGCTTATCCTTGAATGTCCTGTTGTCAGGCTTATGCCTGAACTTACTGGTACACACCTCAAGGCATAAGCATTGAGGCAGCTGAGGCAAGTGTTGTGGTCTGGCCTTTTGTAGTCTATTTTTGCTACTAGTCTCAACTTTATATGGGGCATTTTTTAGGAGCCTTAGGACTCATGTTTATGTTGTCCTGTTGTAAGACTTACGCCTTAACTAAGGCACACACTTCAAAACTTTAAGCATTATGGCACTGAGGTGAGCGTTGTATAGTCTGCCCTTTTGTTGTCTATTTTTTCACCTAGTCTCGACTTTTTAAGGGTTTTTGACTTGTTTACACATGGACCAACCTTGAAAGCTTAAGAGAGAATTTTGATTTTAGGGAAGAAAAAATAGCCAGTGCTTGCCCAACCTTCTAGTACAATTGAAGTGTGTCCCCCAAGTGAAATTGCAACTTTTCAGTAGGTTACTAGTGACAGGAGACCTGTAACACAGTGTTGCTCATTGTTTCTTTTATATTTTTCTTGTTGTCTCAGTGTTATTCTTTTGTCCTTGGAGTTTCCTTTCTTTTAATGTTAAAACAAGTAATTAGTCAGTTATTTCATTCATTTATTTTTTAAGACTTTTTATCATTGTCAATAGTGGTTTTATCATTCTTGCACTGTTTCCTTGAGTGGTTTTGATGATAAAATTCTGTCAGTAACTTTGTTTTGCTTGTGAAAGAGCCATGTTGGTTTTATATTGGCTTACACTTGTCTTGGAAAAGGGTATTTAGGGCAGAAAATGTGCATGTTTTGATTCAAGGATTAGAATTCTCGATGTCGCCGAAACGTGCATATGATTGATTCTCGATGTTGCCGAAAGTTTAAAGATACTTCTCGTTTCAGTATGACAACCCCTTCTTGTTTACCTTGGAATCTCTCATATGCGGCGTGAATCAATTCATACCCCTATCCCCCTCTTGCCCTTTTATTACATGCTCTGGAAATGGCTTGACACTACGAATATGTCAGGTAGAAGAGAAACTTGAAGCTGGACAAGGGAAAACAGCATTTCGACGTTTCTTTTCTAGATTCTGCACACCAATCTATTTAGAGGTATACCTCACAACACACTTGAAGTAACATTTCATGTTTCATTCTTACTGTGCTTTTTTATATCTATTGTGTTTTTCAAGCGGATAAAATTCTGTGGAATCCTGAACATCTGGAAATTAAATTGCAAATGGCTAATCATTTATTTTTTCTTCCAACAATCTTCATATGCAGTCATTTATTTTGACATTTCTAGCTGAGTGGGGAGATCGTAGCCAGATTGCAACAATTGCTGTAAGATTCCCCTCCCCCCTGCTCTGAAGTTTCTTTGGGTTATAAATATATGGATGATCTTGAGCAAGCTCAACTTGTAAAGTGGTCATCGATCTTTTTCTTCACTTATTTTCTCCCATTTCTTGCTAAAAATCACAGCCAAATGTTTAGGTTTACTCAGGCATATTTCAATTGCTGAAGTATAAATTTGAATTGTTATAGAAGTTAAAGTTGACGTGAAGGCTCTTTTGTTAAAGACAAAATTTAAGCAAATAAATGTGTCAAGTGTCCTTTAAGCATTTAGTTTAGGTACTTCACCGTATTATCAGGAGAGGAGATCCTGAGTGCAAGTTTTGTCACATCCATATATGAAAATTGTGCACATGTTGATAAAAATTGAATTCCTGCAGTGAGGCGTTGTGTTGAAACTAAATTTAAGCAAGTATGCAAGCTTTTAGACATAGTAATTCGACATAAATATTTTACTAACTGATTTTTACTTTTTCTACAGTTAGCTACACACAAAAATGCAGTGGGAGTTGCTGTTGGGGCCATTATAGGACACGCCATTTGTACATCAGTAGCGGTTGTTGGTGGAAGCATTCTGGCATCAAAGATCTCGCAGCGCACTGTTGCGACTGTTGGGGGATTGCTTTTCCTCGGTTTCTCCCTGTCTTCGTACTTCTATCCTCCTCTATAACCATTGGATAGATTAATCTGATTGTTTTAGGAAATGGTGGGTACCCTTTTAACTTGTTTTCATCTCCATAAAACGTTAATATTGACACTGTTCAATAGCAGATCTTTTACCTTATTATTTTCGTGCGTATAACCATACAGAAATATGTTACATGTTTGTTTGTCTGGAGAATGTTAAATCTTGATTGTCAATAGCTTGAATGTACATAATGGATTGGAATCCGAGTTTTGATGCACTACTTTGGGGAACTAATTAATCTTGTGATTGATGGATGGTCTATTGTTGCTAGTTCTTGGAAAATGTACTATTAAGTAGTAAGAGACTTGCTATGAGTACATAATTATACACATAGGGGGTTACATAATGTGAGTGGGGTGGAGCCTGCACTACAGTAACGTGGGGCCCACCCCACTCACATTATGTCATTCCTTGTGTGCATATTTATGTACATCTAGATAAATTCAAGTAGTAATATTTCTATCGTACATATTCAATAATATCTGATGTTAGTTGTACATAATCATTTACATGTTGATTTACAAATAGATGACATGAGATTTTATTAAAATTTAACTGATTGTCTTCTTTCCTTTTTTTCCTCTCTTCCAAACTGTTTTCTTTTTCTTTCACTGTATATCAGTATGTAAATAATTATGTACATGTAGCATTATTCTTCTCAGAATGATGTATATATCTTGGGGACAATGCTACATGTACGCTTTCTTTTTTTATCTAATCTTTTACCTACACTCATATTAGGGTGTGGGGGCCACACATTTGAGAGTTTTTATTCGTGCGGGCCCACGCGCATGTGAGAGGGTGTAATATTTTTGGTACACTATTTTTGGTATAAATAGAATTATCCATATCTTGGTTACTTTTGTAGAAAGATATAAAGAGTGAGGCTCTCTAGATCATTAGAGCCCATTTCATACCGATTAAAATTGAAAATAAAATCATTATTGGGTTTCACTCGTCTGATAAAAGTCAACAATAACGGTTAGTTTTTCAATTTTAATCCGATTTTAATCTTTGCCGAATACGCCCTTATTATGTATTGATCTATCCTTTTAATTGGAGGAGTGACCCTTGTAAATAGAGTTGGTGAGGGAACTATTTGCAAACTGTTCAGAGGGTTCTTGAAGTTTGGTTTATATCTTTTTTTTTTTTTTTTTTTTTTCTTTTCTTTTCGAAAATGATCTAGAAACCAGTATCATTACAATTAAGATGAAATTGGATCAATTGCTCGATTGAGTTATCTAATATGAATGATTTCTTTTTTTAAAAAAATGGATTCTTGATTCAATTTGACATGCACAATGTTGGAAAGTACCCAACAAAAAATGTACTTGTATTGTTGGAAGCTAGCTAATAATGACTTTTATAGCTAAAGAATGGTAAAATCGTTACAGCTTTCCTCAACTCCCTTCATCAAGGATGCCTTTGGTCTTCATGCACATCCATCCGCCTTTGGTGCTCGAATCCTGGTCAACTTGGGCATAACCCGCGGTTTACTTCCGCCGTAACTGAGGGGCCGGTGGCTGGTGGTTTAGGAAATTAGTCTGACTAAATTGGGATACCTGGGTACCAAAAAAAAAAAGGTATAAACAAAGCCAATATTTTCTAGTCCCAAAGTATAGGAATCTGTATTGTGTGCCCCGTTTGGCCCCATTATTTGAAATTTTTATGGTTAGAATAGTATTTTTTTTTAAAAAAAAAAAATATGTGATTAAGTCCTTGTTTGGCTCTCATTAAATTAAAATTTACTAGTCTTTCACCCGTGCGA
>CAIGRO010087666.1:0-12906 GCA_903798355.1 Fraxinus baroniana | reverse complement strand
TGTGAGATAATGTCAAATTGAATTTTAATTCTAAATATAAATATTTTTATTCATTATTTCTATTAACAAATCAAATTATTTGTTACATATTAATTATTAATTTTCGAAGTTGTTAAATAAATTACAATAATAAATTTAATTTAGAAAAATATAGATATTTATTTACTTTAAATTAGTGAACTAAAATTAGAAAAAATCAATTTTTTTTAAAAAAAAAAATTTCCAATTTTTAAACAAACTTAATAATTATAATTTTTTTATAATTTTTTTTATGTTTTGAATTTGATTATTTTTTATTCTAAATTTATTTGTTTTCCCATTAATTTATTTTAATGACAAATAATATGNTTCCAATTTTTAAACAAACTTAATAATTATAATTTTTTTATAATTTTTTTTATGTTTTGAATTTGATTATTTTTTATTCTAAATTTATTTGTTTTCCCATTAATTTATTTTAATGACAAATAATATGCCATAAAAATATTTTACCGACTCAATTATTTATAACAAATCGGATCGGATTGTTATCGGATCGGATTGACCTATATCCATATTTGATCCATTTAGTTAACGGATTATCGGATTCGAATCTTGATCGGGTTATCGAATTGAGACCCTAAATCCATCTCCCATTAATTTTCTCGAATTTAGATCGGATTCGAATCAAAATTCAATCCATTGACAGCCCTACTAATAGGTGGTGTAGTAAAATGAATTAGATGTAACTTTAATGAATTCAAGAATTATTAAGTATTTATGTTCCAACTACTCTCCAAACAATTATTTATTGCATATTATTTAATGAAATTTGACCAGGAACTTGTCATTTATTGTTCTCCATTATCAAGGCTCTCTTAAATGCATGGAATGGGTATCAAATTCAAAGCTTCTCCAGACCTAATCAACTATTTTGTAAAAAATTCCTTTAGCATAATTTACTGTTTCACGATGCATGAAAATTTATTATTTAATGGTTATATGTAGTTTTATTATTTTCTTAAATTAAAAATGAGACCATGATCGCATTACAAACCTTGTTCCACTCACATAAAGACCATGATCCTCGTAGAGACGTTTGCCACCCATAAAAGTTGGTGTCCACGATCCAAGTATAAACCTAGGCCCACTCACGAGGCTAGATTACAGCCCAATACAATAGCCTAGAAATTGTACATAATATTTTCATACCTCTAGTTGCTAACCAATAAATGTTCAGCATGGCAAAAATCTCGTAGAAACGGCTATGCAATGAGCCAATAAGTCGTAATCTTATCTATTCCAATTTGTGTTGTTGATTCCTCGAAATCTAGCTCGTGAGTTAACTTTGGGGCACGGTACTAAACCAAACGGGACCGTGCAATACATAAGATTTTAGATTCATTTTCTTTCTCAACATTGTTAAGCACTGTAGAGTCCAACTTGCCAAACAGAACAATAAGTAAAGGCATGACAATAGATTTTCTTTTTCTATTTTCTATTTTTTATTTTTGGTTAAAGGAGGGCGATACCTCCGAAATTTTATTAATATGTCATCACTTGTGACGGAGGAATACCTTGATTACATGAGGAAATAATGAAAGCAGTAACTGAGGAAGTAGTACTTCCTTTACAATGAAAATAAATGATAATAGACAAAAATAAGAATAAAAAAATCATATTCTACTGTTGCGCAATCCATGTCTATCAATCTATATAAGTGCCCTAACATATCGTGATATGTGAGCTGCTCAATATATATAATATCGCCGATGATCCCAACCTTCTGCAGCAAGAGCGTCTGCAACTCGATCCCCCTCTTTGTAGATGTGAGGAACTGTGTCTCTATCGAATGATATGATGTCTATGATTTGTCTAAAAATGCCCTGAATAGTTCATGGTCTTCCTCCTCTAGTGATGTAGTGAGTAGCCACAATAGAATCTGACTCAATACAAATGTTTGAAACACCGAGTCCTCTAGCTAGTAAAATGTCATCTAGAATAGTTCTGAACTCTACCTCTAATATCATGCACGATCCACACGAAGCTGAGAAAACCTTAATACATTGACCTGCATGATCTCTGATGATGCCTCCCCGCTCGCAAAACCATCCTTCATGCATCCATCATTATTGATCTTGATAGATCTGACCGATGGAGTGTGCCACCAAATTATAACAAGGGAGATGAGGAAAAGGGTCCAATGCAATACCAAAGATGGGTGCAAATGTCAATTCTCCTCGCCAATGCACAACTCGGTACAGTCTTCCCTTATGAAGAAAACAAATCATGTGATAAACCCTCCAAATGATACGTCTGGCCTCCATGCGGTCCCCTTATGCTTTGCATCATTCCTCTGGGTCCAAAGAAATCAAAATATCAGTAGAGTGCCAATGTGTACACAACGAACATACTGTCCAAAATACTGTCATTTTTGGAACCTTTGTCTAATTTCCTCTCCTGAACTCATAGGAATCTAAAAAATATCCCCAAAATGTTGTCATACCTAATCAGAAATGCTACGCCGGTAAAGATGTGAATAATACTCCCAGTCTCAGAATAGCACTAGCAATGAGAAGCCAAGTGACATTCAATCCTCATTTGAATAACTACATCTACTGGAATGAGGTCCTGTCATAGTCTCCAGTAGAAGAATGAGACAGTAACTAGCAAAATGGAGCTCCATAGTAACAGATACAAATCCTGTCACTGACATCACGTATGTATGAGTTTCCATACGGACTTGGTAGCGAAGCTACTATCCGATGTATCCCGCCAACAATGCGGTCTAAAGAATCTGCACATAAAGGTATAGCATCTATCTATATTTCCATAAGATGAGGGAGAACATATAATAAACGTCATATATCCCACCCAGTGTCATCAAAAAAATTCTGCACCCTGGCAAATGTGTGCTGTGTGGGAATAGGGATGCCAATGTGGTCTCACATATCCAAAAATTATACCAAAAGAATATCTTACCTGCCCCAAAGTGCCATGCAATGTGTGGTTCTGTCCGAAGCTCAACTAATTTCAACCTCTTCCAGGTAGGAAAAGATGATTTGGGAACTGCTGCAAGTGAAGAATGTCCCCAAACGTACGTGCTTAGTAAAAACTATGCCCAAAGTGATCTCTGATAACGGAACAACCACCAGAGCTTTATGGAGAAGGTGTCCACCACATCCTGCAATGTTCTAAAGCTTAGACCAACTTCATCAGTAGAGAGACAAATCTCCTTCCGGCTCAACCAATGTAAACATCGCACTTGCTCCTTGGATTCCCATAGAAAATGTGCAAAGATACTCTCAAGTTTCTTCAAGATAGTCTTGGGGGGCTGCATAATCTGAATAAGAGGTAACGGTATGGATCTAGTTATTACGTGCTAGATTTTAAGTTAATTTCTTGAAAAAAGTTTTAGAAACCAATTCACCCTCCTCTTGGTTAGCTATTCTTGGGCTATCAACGTCGTATGATGGCCAACTTCGTCAAACTTACATATGGCTTATAGAAATAAATCTCACACCATAAAGATCCTCAATAAACAAAAATATATCTTCCAAGAGAAACAATTGACTCAATGAAAAAGGTATGAGTTTCTATTTCTGACTCTCGAGCAACAGGCTAGCGACAAAGTTTCTATTTCTGAGGTTCGAGCGATGTAAAAGCGACAAGCTAGTGAAGCAGTAACTGCGACCCTTGACAAAGGTTGCTAAATTTGGGGTGTAGCCCTTCACTCAAACATTTCCTCTTCTATAAATTAGACCATTGAGATGTCCATTTGGTCATCCCAATGATATGTAATCATAGCATAACATTAAATTTATCTTTCCTTAGCCAAAATTCTGAATAAAAAACTATTTTTTCATTTTCATTTGAAGAAGTACCAAAACCAATCTTTGATTCGTTGTTCTTGTGTTTTGAAGTGCTACTAACACAAGAAGATTGTCCTTGTATCTTGGGAGTCGATTGTCATCATCCGTGGACACCGTTGTAGGGCAAATTCAACTTAAGGATAAAGAGTTCAACTCTTGTCTTGACTTTGCATACATTTATTTTGGTGTTACTTTGACATTATTTTCCTTTGGTGTTCATCACTCAAATCCATCATTTTGTTTAACATTATTAAGTCGAGCTTCTCGTTTGAGTGATAACTTTATTCTTGAATTATATTTGGTTAAACTGATTTCGCTTTGATTTAACTTCTTCTACTCATTCTCGAATTTTGATTTTGGTTTTTCTTCTGTTTTGTATAAACGAAATGAATACGGTTAACAATACTGATACATCTCTGAATGATACTTCGAATATGGGAACTTCAGAAGGAATTTTACCTAACTTGGTTCCTACCGTTGTTATTGCTACATTGTGGTTACCCCTTCCACCATTCATTCTAATTTTGTTTCCACATGGAGAAGAATCAGAGAAGTTTAATGGGGGTTGATTTCAAGAGATGGCAGAAAAAAATATTTTTTTATCTCACGACCCCTAACTTGACAAAATTTTTAAAAGAAAATGCTCCCGCCGTACAAGAAGGGAAAAATAATATGGCATCATTGAATGCTTGAAAACATTTCGACTTCTTATACAAAAACTACATTTTGAATGGGTTGGACATCATATTATATAATGTACATACTTTCATGAAATTTGCAAAGGAACTATGGGAATCTTTGAAGAAGAAATACAAAACTGAAGACGTCGGAACTAAGAAGTTCATTATGGAAAAATTCTTAAACTACAAAATGGTAGATTCAAGAACGGTCGTCAATTAAGTACAAAAATTGCACGTTATTCTCCATGACATTCACGCAAAAATATGTCTCTAAGTGAATCATTTCAAGTGACTTCAATTATCGAGAAACTTCCACCCATGTGGAAAGACTTCAAAAGTTATCTTTAGCATAATGACAATGAGATGAATATTGAAGAACTCATTGCCCAGTTGAGAATTGAAGAAGATAACTGAAATTCGAACAAGCATGTTCGAAGTCATATACCACAAGTTAAGGCTAATGTGGTGGAATCCTATAAGAAAAGTAAGAAAAGAAAGCATACCATTGAACCATCCAAGAAGAATGCAAAGAAGTTCAATGGTTATTGCTATAATTGTGGAAATGCCGGACATCGCTCTATTGATTGTTGTAAACCTAAGAAGCAAGCGTAAGTGAATATCACCGAATCTATTGTAATATCTAAATTTATCAACCGTTATTTCAGAATGAAACAATGTTGGAAATCTCATGGAATGGTAGGTGGATTTGGGTGATACCCGTCATATTTGTGCCGACAAAAGAATGTTCTCATCCTACACTCCGATCTAAGGCTGGACAAAACTCTCGAACCGAATCCGAACCCGAACCGAACTAGCAGTTTTTCATAAGTTAAACACCCGAACGAGTATCTGAATCTAGAATCGATGATGGGTTTAGGTCGATTCTCGATTTTTTACGAAGAACCGAATAAGAACCGAATCTAAAAAATTTTTTAAATTTTTTATATTAAAATAATTAAGTTATCTTAATTTTTTCTAAAAAAAAATTGGCAAACTTATTAAACAATCCAGCCAAATTAATTTTTTGTTAGCCCAACATTTGGGCCTTATCATTCACCTTCCCCTTCCCCTTCCCCTTTCTATTCTAATTTCATTTGGTCAGCAGTACGCCCACTCCCATATAAACCCAAATCATTTGATAATTTTAAAATCAACATCTCCATTCCCAAATCGATTTTAAAGCTCCTTCATTTCACCGACGACGGTAGCTACTGATTAGATCTTTGAGTGCAGTATAAGCATTAAAATGGAATTTGAAGCTCATTATTGGACAACATGTTATTTATATATTTTTAAATTAGACTACGTTAATTTGTAAAAGTTACGAATGAACATGTCATTAATTGTATTTATGTAGTGTTGTTAACTTACTGTAAATGTTAAAAAATTTAATTATGGTACGGAATCGAACAGAATCAACCGAACGGAACGGAACCAAACCCGAACAGTTCCACAATTATATTTGGACCCGACGGTTCTATTTATTAAATACTCGAAAATTTTGGGTCAGTTCGGTTCTCTTCAAAACCGAACCGAACCGACCTATGTCCAGCCCTTCGAACCATCCAAAAAGAATGCAAAGAAGTTCAATGGCAATTGTTATAATTGTGGAAATGCCAGACTCTATTGATTGCTGTAAACCTAAGAAGCAAGCCTAAGTGAATATCACTGAATCTGATGTGATATCTAAATTTGTCAACCGTTATTTTAGAATGAAATAATGTTGGAAATCCCATGGAATAGTAGGTGGATCCGGGTGCTATCCATCATATTTGTGCAGACAAAAGAATGTTCTCATCCTACACTCCGATCTAGGGCTGGACAAAATTCCCGAACCGAACCCGAACCTAAACTCGAACCGAACTAGCGGTTCTTCATAAGTTAAATACCCGAACGGATATCTGAATCGAGAACCAATGTGTTTGGGTCAATTCTCGATTTTAGACGAAGAACCGAAGAATCAAATCTAAATATTTTTTAAAATTTTTTATATTAAATTAATTAAGTTATTTTAATTTTTTTAAAAAAAAAACTAGCAAACTTATTAAACAATCCAGCCAAGACCAGCCAAATTAATTTTTTGTTAACCTAACATTTGAGCCTTATCATTTCTCTTCCCCTTTCCATTCCAATTTCATTTGGTAAGCAGTACGCCCACTCCCGTATAAACCCAAATCATTTGATAATTTTAAAATCTACATCTCCATTCCCAAATCGATTTTGAAGCTCCTTCATTTCACCGACGGCAGTAGCTACTGATTAGATATCTGAGTGTAGTATAAGCATTAAAATAGAATTTGAAGCTCATTATTGGACAACATGTTATTTATATATTTTTAAATTAGACTATGTTAATTTGTAAAATTTAAGAATGAACATGTCATTAATTGTATTTATGTAGTGTTGTTAACTTGCTGTAAATGTTAAAAAATTTAATTATGGTATGAAACCGAACAGAATTAAAAAGAACTGAACGGGACCAAACCAGAACGATTCCATAATTATATTTGGACCCGACGGTTCCATTTATTAAATACTCAAAAATTTTGGGTCGGTTCGATTCTGAAGAGAACCGAACCGACCTATGTCCAGCCCTTCAAACCATCCAAGAAGAATGCAAAGAAGTTCAATGGCAATTGCTATAATTGTGGAAATGCCAGACATCGCTTTAGTGATTGTTGTAAACCTAAGAAGCAAGCCTAAGTGAATATCACCGAATTTGATGTAATATCTAAATTTGTCAACCGTTATTTTAGAATGAAACAATGTTGGAAATTCCATGGAATGGTAGGTGGATCCCGGTGCTACCCGCCATATTTCTGCCAGCAAAAGAATGTTTTCATCCTGCACTCCGATCGATGGTGAGAAATTGTTCATGGGAAACTCTTAAGTTCAAAGGTTGAAGGATAAGGCAAAATTATTTTGAAGATGACATCGGGTAAGGAACTTAACCTTAATAATGTTCTTCATGTGCTAGATATTCATAAGAACTTAGTGTCGAGTTCTTTGCTAAGTAAAAATGGGTTTAAATTAGTGTTTGTATCGATTAAGTTTATACTTACCAAGAATAATATGTATGTAGGAAAATATCTATGTAAAAGATGAACTATTCAATATGAATGTCCTTACCATTGTACTGAATAACTCAAGGAATAATATATGATCTTGAGTCGTCTAATTTATGGAATCATAGATTATGACATGCAAACTTTAATTTTATACGCAAAATAATGAATTTAATCCGTCATGAGGTACCATATTTGAAAATTGGTTGAACTTCCTCTGGGAAACAAAGCTTTAGGCTGCAAATGGATTTTCAAAAAGAAGTTGAAGTATGATGGATCAATAGACAAGTATAAGGCTACACTACTATCCAAAGGATATAAATAAAATGAAGGAATAGATTTCTTTGATACTTATTCACATGTTGTAAGGATCATGTCTATACGTGTATTGATTGCAATTACTGCATTACATAATCTTGAAATACATCAAATGGATGTTAAGTTTTCATTGCTAAATGGTGAATTAGAAGAAGAATTATATATAGAACAACCGAAGGTTTTGTTGCTCCGAAAAATGAGAATAAGGTGTGTAAGCTTGTAATATTGTTGTATGGATTAAAACAAGCATCGAAGCAATGACATGATTCTATATGTTGATTATATGCTAATCATGAAAAATAATTCAAACATTATTATCTCGATCAAAAAAATGTTGACAGAATGTTGAAAGATATGGAAGTAGCAGACATGGTATTAGGGATTAAAATCTCTAAAACATATGATGATTTGTCATTGTCATAATCATACAATATTTAGGCTATACTTAAAAATTTTAAGGCGTATGACGATAAACCAATTAAAATACCAATAGACTTAAGTCTACACTTAAACAAAAATAATGGTGATCACGTATCTCAATTAGAACATTCATGCGTTATAGGCATCTTGATGTATATTACCAACTATACGCGTCTTGATATAGCATATGCAGTCAACATGTTGACTAGATTTACAAGTAATCTAAATAATGACTATTTGAAAGAATTAACCCGAGTTCTTAAATACTTAAAACATACACTTAGTTATGAACTACACTACTCAAGATATCCTATAGTATTAAAAAGATATACAAATGCAAATTGGATATCTGATACAAAAGGATTCAAAGTCTACAAGTGATTATGTGTTTATCATTGGAGGCCGAGATGTGTCCTAAAAATTATCTAAGTAAACTTGTATAGTTTGATTCACGATGGAATCTGAGTTTATTGCTTTAGATTAAATCGAAGAAGAAGCGGAATGATTTCGTAATTTTCTCGAGGACTTCCATGTTGAGAAAAATCGGTACCGCGATTAATATAAATTATGATTATCAATCGGCAATTGTAGTGTTGCAAAATAATATGTATAATAGTAAATCTCGACATATTTTTCGGACATATAATACCATTAAACCATTGATATCGAATGGTATGATCTTGATTAACTATGTTAAATTAAAGGAAAACATAGCGAATCCTTTGACGAAATGACTAATTAGAGATCAAGTATACTATCTTTCTAGGGGAATGAGCCTAAATCCTATCGAATGGAATCAATATAGCGAAAACCCAACCTTGTAAATTGGAGGTCCCAAAATCTTGATTCAATGAGACAATTAAGTTGTGAAAGATTCAGTATAAAGCACTTACTCGCATTCCTACAAATCTAAAGTGATAAAATAACAAGTGTATAATGATAAGTGTATATTTTTAATGATTTCTATATTTTGGAAGAAGACAAGAAATATATGATACAATACTATAGGAAATCACACGTGTAAGCGTGAAGTTGGGCAGTTTCTACGAGAATTTGAGGCTTAAATTCTCTTAATGCATTTATGAAATCAAGAATTGTTCAGGGTCAAAATGAACACAATCATGAGAACCATAGTGGTTAGATGAGTTATGTTGTTGGTACAATTGATTTGATTTACACGAACGGTTGAATGGTTCAAGACATCACGTTCACCAATTAGTTTAGCAAATTCGATTGTATTCAATTAAGGAATGTCCAAAGTCACAAGTCACCTATCATGATGCTATAACTTTTCATATGCACTCCTTTATTAGAGCTTGCATATCATTTGCATTTTTTGGATTAGATATTGTGGAATTTTCATTCATGTGGGGGATTGTTGAAATTGGTTAAGTGTGGAAAAGTGACTTTCATGTCAATTTCGATCAAATATTTGAACTTGATCTGATAGTTAAATTATGAAAATAAATAGACTAATTTGTTCTACTTGTCGAGTAGATCGTTATGGTATATTTGAAATCTCCAAATCAATTCCTGGTGAATGAGAAATTACAGTTTAAAGTTGGAAGGAAAATAGAGGAAATTGACTGGTTATTTATCTAACTTCGTCGCTCGCCTAACACTCGAGAGTAGAGATTGTCGCTCAAGCAGCTAGCAACAGAGTTTCTATTTCTACTCAAGCGACGCAAGAGTGACAACAATAACTGCAACCCTTGGCAAAGATTGCTGAGTTTGGGGTACGACACTTCACTCACAATCTTTCCTCCTTTATAGATTAGACCTTTGGGACGTCCGTTTGATCATTCCAATGATATGCAATCATAATATAACATTTTCATCTTTTTCTAGCCAAAATTCTGTATAAAAATAACTATTTTTTCCATTTTCATTTGAAGGAGTACAAAAACCAATCTTCAGTTCGATGTTCTTGTATTTTGAAGTGCTATAAACACAAGAAAATTATTTTTGTATCTTGGGAGTCGATTGCCATCATCCGTGGGCACCATTGCGGGGTAAATTCGATTTAAGGACAAAGAGTTCAACTTTTGCCTCGACTTTGCATACATTTCTTTTAATGTTACTTTTGACATTTTTTTTTCCTTTGGCGTTCATCACTCAAACCCATCATTTTGTTCAACACAATCTCATTATATTGCATCCGTCTTCACTTATTCAATTTCAAGTTAATTTTTAAATTTTTAGTTAATTACTTCCAAAAAAGAAAAGTAATAAAGATTTGTGTGGACGGGCCAAAATCCCAACCCACATTCGTTGATGAGGCATGCTGTGTCAGTGTGGGGCATTTGAGGCTCAACAATTTTTAATATATTTTTGGTTCTTTAAATAATTTTTCAGAATAACTGAAAAAATAATAAAGACCTGCGTCGACCCAACCCGAGCCACATTTACAGTTGAAT
Source organism: Fraxinus baroniana (assembly GCA_903798355.1). NCBI lineage: Eukaryota > Viridiplantae > Streptophyta > Magnoliopsida > Lamiales > Oleaceae > Fraxinus > Fraxinus baroniana. Next base: position 2,155 of record CAIGRO010087666.1, on the reverse strand, counting down.
CCGTTGATCAAGCTATAAGAGCAGTGGGCCATTTGAGGTTTTTTCATACTTAGCTGGAGATGTCTACATTTTGTACTCTTAAATTTCATAATTTCATTTCAATGTCTATGTTCATTGCAGTTGTCAATCCGTCCTATCAAACAATCGCTACCATTATTTAAGATTGGCTCGTGTTTAATCCTCGTATATTTAATTAAACAATGTGTGCACGGATAATTTGTTAAAGTCTCGGATCATGATACTCTTAGATCATACACAATTCGTGTTAGTGTTTCAAGTGCATACTTGTTTGAGCCCCATTTTTGTTAAAAAATTGCATTTTTGACTAGTGTATTGATGGAAAATGTGTGGTTAAAAAATAAGAAACTTTTTTTGGGTTTGCATGTAATATTATTTTATTGAAAAATATATTGTTGAAATTGATCAAAACACTGTTCAAAAATGATTTTTTTTTTCTCCAAAAAAAGGGATTCAAACAAGGGCTCATGATCCTGCATTTCTTCTAGTACTTTAAAATATATTTTTCAATCATAGAAACCAAAAAAAAAAAAAAGAAAAAAAGAAAAAAACTATAAAGTGTACACTAGTTGAGTGCAAAAAATTTGAAATCGATTATAGGAGTATTTTTCTACTGTTTGATCACGTGACGTTTTCTGCAAGTTATGTGTCTCTTTCTGGTTTGCCATTTTTTAACTCTTTTTTGCATAATTATTTTAAACCACATTCACACAATAAAATATTCTACGCGTAAGCATAAAAACGTTTCCTACTTTTTAACTATACATTTTTCAAAAATCATTATTTAAAACAATATTTTTCAAAAAAAATAATAATAAAAAAAAATGGCGGCTAATTTTTAACATGCTTAAAGTTGGTAGTTTTTAAAAATTTAAGAAGTTCCATATCGAAAGTTAGATGATTGGGATGATACAAGGAGACCTTATAAAAGGCCAGTTAATGGGTGGATCTTGAAAGCGGCACTTGCTAAGCCCACATGATGGGAAAGAGCAATTTTCAATTTTCAATTTAAATTTTTACTAGAACAATCGGGGAATCGCTCACCGTTCATTGGTTTATGTTGAACCAATTTTAATATGTGATGTAAAGTTCACCTGGTGCAATAGTACCCTGATGGACTTTGTCATTTTGGAACAAGTGTGAAGTCGTAGTTGAGATCTTTAGTTTTAGTTGGTCTATTGGTAGATTTTAAGTCAAATTGACCATATTTATATACTTGTTAGAGGAGGAATGGTTGTTTTCACCTACCATAATAAATTAATTACCTGACCAAAATGAATATAAGACTGAAAATACAGTGCCATTAAAATGTTATGCATTACACTATAATACTGTAATACTAAGAGTAATAATAAAATGAAAATAGAAAATAGAATCAAACAAAAAAAATTCGGTTATCACTTTTGATGCAAGAACTACAATCACTTGTCGCTGCAAGTTAAAAAAAGGTTACAATTTATCTCGAAACTCGTGCATATCTTTTCTAGAGGGAAAAAAAAAGGTTCAGCCTAAAATCCTTAATTCCCGTTTGATTTAGATAAAATCAGATTGTAAATTTTGATAAAAGTTGATGAAACACGTGATTGAATAGTTGTATAGATACACAACTGTCTATATCATCAAATGGTGAATTACATAAGGATGGTTCGAATATCATCAACTAGTAAATAATGCATTTGAAACACTAACACGAATGGGGCTCAAACAATTATGCATATTCGTAGGCTTGTACTGTAGCAATCCACGAGCACGAGCTAAGCGGGCCGACTAGCTAGAAGAGCCAAGCCTGCTCGGCTCGTACTGTACACGAGCAGCTCGTGGGCTCGGCCTTCATAAAAAAAATAAAAAATAAAAACTAATTCAGTGACCGTTCTAGTTACTAATTTTATTTTATTTTTCTTCTCTCTATAAATACCCATCCTAATCAACATTTTTTTCCCACCAATCTCTCATTCTCTACTCACTCTCTGCAATTTACAAATTATCAACAATATCATTAATTCATTGTATAATCATCTTCATCTTCTATATTTTTACATTATTATCTTGATTTTACTTTTACAATTCATTTTATACACTACTACACAATCTTCATTCACTTCTCAATTCTATATTTCTACATTCAATTTTTATTATT
>CAIGRO010087648.1:0-11818 GCA_903798355.1 Fraxinus baroniana | reverse complement strand
TTCTTCATTCCATCCAATCTTATTTGATTTTCTCAGTAGTTTCTGAAGTTTATTTCTTTTTTCTACAATTTTTTCTATAAATCCTTCAACATAATTAAGACATCCTAAAAACTTCTGAATTTTTTGTTTATTTTCAAGTTTATCAGGAAATAAAACTATCTTTTTAGAAATATGATGTTGCAATAGGATTCAAGCACCATCAGTGCAAGAAGAAAAAATGTCTAACCAAGAAAGTTAGACGCATATCGTTATACTGCAGTTGTGTCATTTTGCAAAGGTTAGATTGCAAACATGACCACTTCATACACTGGCAGCAACTTGGACGACTGGGACGAGTGGATGATCAAATTCCAAACCGGAGAATACATATGGAAAGTAAACAACCCGATTTGGATAAAAGTCCAACACTCTGGACGGACAATGAGCTATCCATCAAAGGAAATATACCAAATACACATGAGGTTTAACTACAACATCAGGAAAGCCCTGGGCTTACGCAAGGCTTGGTGTACTATCTGGATTTGGACGACATTGAACTGCATGACGTACAACTGAGAAATTTGGGAATGGACTTCGACAGCGTCATTGAACTGAAGTCTACATTTTAAATTATTTCAAATTTTAAATTCTTACGGTGTAATTTCAGTTTTTAATTTCTGCAAAGCTTTTGTCCAAGTTATGGATAAATGGTCTAATGTAATTGAGTCTTGGAGTAAATTAAATGAATGGATAAATTTTATTTAATTTTTGTGTTCAAAACGACGTAAAAAACCTTATTTCAAAATAAATATTCGCAAGATGGCAAGCGATTCTATCTTACTTTGATTTTTCCAATTCTATATATTCAAGGTTCATCAAACTTTCTTACAGAGTTCCTTATAAGAGATTTTCTCCACAGAGAGAGAGAGAGAGAGAGAGAGAGAGTGAGTGAGTGAGTGAGTGTGTGTGTGTGAAATATAAGTTCTTCTAAGAAAGGAAGGATAAGAAGAAAATTCAAATTCCCCTCAATTCAATCGATGATTATATTCAAAATTTTCATAGAGGGTCTAAAGAAGCTTCCTCTAGTTCTCAAAATACTACATTAGCCTCAAAATTCCTTAAAAACCTACTCAAAATAGATCTAGAAAACAAACCATCAAATTATCGAAAAGCCCTTCAAATTGGATCGAGAAAACTTCCTGAAGTCAACTCTCAAAAATCCTTTTCGTATTTTACAAAATCAATTCAATTTCCTATCTTTGAAATGGAAACATCATAGGCTCAAAGATATTCTTCCTTAGAAAAACATCTACAAGATTTCTTTCTTCTAAATTTTCATTTCCTTTCATCAGATATCAAAAAATCCTGTGAGTATTATGAAGCTATCTTTATCAAAATAGGATCAACAATTATCACTCGTACTCCAAACAACAAAAATACAAACCATATCAATTTTTCAAAAATTTCTATTCAAAGGGTATGGTTCAATGTTTTTTATTTGGACCAGTGACTCATTCCTGGTTTATGCTCTTTCGTCAAAATTGCCCCTCAAAATTTCAAAAATGGTTTCAAAATCAGTTCCAATTCTTTGGAATTGACGAGACTATTTTATCGAGTCTTACTCGTCAATGTTTTGAACATTTCAAACAAGAGGCAAAAACTTTTTTAAAGCCTCAAGAAAATCTTTTATTCCAATTCGCACTCAATTTCAAAGTTTCGTAGATTTTCTGTTGGGATTTCCACTTAATACAATATTAAGATCCTCTAGAGTTCAAAGAATATAACGTCAAAAGAATTGTTAGATGTTTCAAAATAAAATGGTGGTCTAAGTTTTATGAGACAAATTGTTGGCCAAAAAGTGGTCAACTCATGGATTCAAGAACAAAGAAATTTCGGCATTCCAAAATTATCAAAAGAAGAAATTGATAAAAAAAAAAAGGCTGATTTTCTTGTGGAAAAATCATGATTAATTGCAATGTTCAATCAAATCAACGAAGACGTATTTTGGTTATAATATTGATGATCTTATTGAGGAAGAAACTCAAAGAAATTCAAAATGACTACATAGACCCAACTTTCTAGATGATCTTAGAAATTACTAGGTTCAAAAATCAAAATAGATGCTTTTCAAGACGTGTCTGCTAGCAAATAAATTATTCTTGATAGCCCTGCCGACACTCAAAAGATGACAAGCAACTTTATTAAAGTTACTTTAATAATGAAGTGTCAATTATTCAAAAAGCTGGGAAACAAGGACAATAATTTTCAAAAAAAAAGACAAGTGGCAGACAAAGTGGTTCAATCAAGATTAAGTGGAGTTACTATTCAAGATTCTCCAATTCAATTCAATTCAAGATTGCTTCAAGTCCGGATATTTTTGCTATAAATGGAGGAAGACATCATTTGATTTTCTCAAGTATGAAATAACGGGATATATTCACCTTTAAGAAAGTTTTAAAATTAAATCTTGTAATATTTATCTTTCTTTATCAAAAATTTGTATCATTTCAAATATTATCAATAAAATTTCATATTTTCAAAAATAATCTTTTTATTTTGGCAATTTCCATCTCTTCCTCCAAATCGCCCCTTACATGGGTTTCTTTTGGTATCAGAGCCATAATCATTTGTTGTGAGAGAAATCATGTCAAACTATAGTTGTTACTCTATTAAAGGTGATAACTGACCTGTAGCCATGGTTGTCTACTAAATAAAGGTTTGGTCAGCCCATGTGAGCCGGAGTAGGCATTTAGGGTGGTGCCCTTTGTTGGCTTTGGTGAAGTGTCGATCTAATCTATAGCATTGTGTCTAAAGTGGTAAGATTATTGTTTCTTTTCATATCAATCAATTATCTCTTTTGTTTCAAATTGGTTTAGTAAAGGTGGTAGTTCAAAGGAATGTGATAATATGTCTAAATATTTTCCAGAAAATAATGATGAAATTGATCAAAATAATGGTACATCTTCATATGCATTTGCATCAAATGATATCAATTCAAAAGAACTTCAAATTGCTCGAATTGAACAAAAAACTTCAAAATTGGACTATCCCAAAGGTAGACAAGAGTTGTATCTATGAGATAGGAAAGTTTGATTTTAAGCAAAATTATGTTATCAAAACCTTGGAGCAAACTATTCCTGTCAAAGATCAAATTACTTCTATCAATTTACTTTCAAAAGAAGCCATACAAGCTCATAGGAAGAAGCTTCAATATCTTCATATTGGACTTGTTCAAGTTGCTATCAAACCTTTGTTTCGACATGGATTAGACATTGCTTGTAATTTTAAGAGACGAGAGACTCTACAGGTTTGAACATTCTTTACTATTCATGCTTGAGTCTAATCTCGAGAGTGGTCCAGGTTTTTCAAACTGTTATCCAAATTTTTCTATCAGTCTCCAAGATGGAGCTATACTTCAAGTTCTAATCTCGAGAGTGGTCCAATATGTTCAATCTGTTATCCAAAATTTTCAATTAGCCTTCGAGACGGAGCTATTCTTAACGCTCTCAATCTTCGAATTCAAACCAAATTTTTTATGTTGATGATCGTTCAAGAGCCTTTACTTTAATATACAGAGTATATTATAAACTCTTGAACTCTTAACTACTCAATATTCATGCTCTTAGATCTTCTCCGAGAGATGAAAGTCTTTTGGTTAACCAAGAGTGGCCCAGGTAAGGGACGGTTATAGAGGAAGAGATGAAAATTGTCAAAATAAAAACATTACTTTTGAAAATATCAAATTCTATTGATAATATTTGAAATAATACAAATTTTTGATAAAGAAAGATAAAGATTACAGGATTTAATCTTAAACTTTCTTAAAGGTGAATATCTTCCGCTATTTCACACTTGAGGAAATCAAATGATGCCTTCCTCCATTTATAGCAAAAATATCCAGACTTGAAATAATCTTGAATTGAGTTGGAGAATCTTGAATAGTAACTCCACTTGATCTTGATTGAACCACTTTTGTCTTTAACTTCTTTTACAGAAGATGTAGAAAATCTTGCATATTGAAAAGTATTATTTTTAAATCTATAGTTAGATATGGATGGATAAGATCTTTGAAAAGTATTTGAAGATGATGGTTTATCAAAGATAACTTTGACATGTCCATCAGGGAATGAAATAAGTTTTCAGGAATTTTACGAATAGGTGATGGAACTGGATTTTGAGCATTCTCAAAATCCCATTCCAATTTTCGAGATTGAAGCCTCCAAAAAATTCTTTTGAGAATCACAAGATATGAATGAAGAGGATTGAACTCTACCAAAAGACTTTCATCTCTTGGAGAAGATATAAGAGCTTGAATATTGAGTTGAGTATTCAAAAGTTTATAACATATTTGATATATTAAAGCAAAATCTTTTGAACGATCGTCAACATCAAAATTCTTGGTTTGAATTTGAAGATTTAGAGCTTTAAGAATAGCTCTGTCTTGAAGACTAATAGAAACATTTGGATTACAATTTGAAAATATAGGACCACTCTCGAAATTAGACTCGAGCATGGAGAGTAATGAAAATCTTAGAAGTCTCTTGTCTCTTAAGGATAGAAGAACAAGAATGCCTAGTCCAAGTCTGAACAAATGTTTGACTGCAATTGGAACAAGTCTAACATGAAGATATTTAAATTTCTTCTTGTGNGAATAGCTCCGTCTTGAAGACTAATAGAAACATTTGGATTACAATTTGAAAATATAGGACCACTCTCGAAATTAGACTCGAGCATGGAGAGTAATGAAAATCTTAGAAGTCTCTTGTCTCTTAAGGATAGAAGAACAAGAATGCCTAGTCCAAGTCTGAACAAATGTTTGACTGCAATTGGAACAAGTCTAACATGAAGATATTTAAATTTCTTCTTGTGAGCTTGAATAGCTTCTTTTGAAAAAAAAAATAATAGAAATAATTTGGTTTTTGATAGGAATAATTCCTCCAAAGTTTTGATAACATAATTTTGAGTAAAATAAAATTTTCCTATCTCATAGATAGAACTTTTATCTACCTTAGGTGTAGTCCGATTTTGAAGTCTTTGCTCTATCTTAGCAATTTGAAGTAAACTCGTTTGATCCACATGTAGATGCATGATTTTGATATAACTATTCATTATCATTTTAAAACAAAGTTCGACAATTATCTCTACTGTTTGAACTAATACCTTTACTAAATCGGTTCGACATAAAAGATATAACTGAATAGATGAAAGAAAACAGTAACTTACTAATACAAACAAAATGCTACAGGGTGGATTGATGCTATGCAAAACCTACAACGGGACCACTTAAACGCCAACATCGACAACATGGCTAATCAACACTTCAGTAGATGTCCATGCAACACACCAACTTAACCTTTGACACTGTGTAAATAATAGTTTGACACTATAAACTCGAGTGAATGGCCTAAATAGGCACTGAACTTTACGCAATGCGTCCAAGGGGTTACTGAACTTTAAAAATCACCCAAATAATCACTGAACTTTGCAAAACGTTTCCATTAAATCACTTAACTTTAAAAATCACTCAATTCATCACTGAACTTTGCAAAATATTTCTCATGAGTCACTAGTGCAGTGATCTCCTGGGCACCATTTTGTAAAGTTCAGTGATCTCGTATAAACATTTTGCAAAGTTCAGTGATGAATTAGGTGATTTTTAAAATTCAGTGACCTAGTGGAAACGTTTTGTAAAAAGGCCCACGAACAAGGTAGAGGTGCAAGAGTATAGAGTATAAAGACAATATGAGGCCCAGGGACACGGAAGAGGTACACTAGTATAGAGTATTAAGACAATAATTTATTTGATAATAAAATTTTGAGATTACAAGATTAAAAACAAAAATTAAAAACAAATTTGAAAATTACAATTGAAGGATTATTTAAAGAAAGTTTTAAAATTACAAGAATAATCTAAAACTTTCTTGAAAGTGACTATCTCCCACTATTTTACACTTGAATAAGTTTTCTACCTTATGCTTCCTTTTGTAAATGAAGCTTCGGACTTCAAAACATCTTGAACTTGATTAGGGAATCTTAAAGGACGATTTAGGGAGGCAACAAAAATCTATCATCTGTCTGCCATGCTTTGAGTGCTCTTTGAAAATAATTGCCTTCTACCTAGCCTTTAGAATTATGAACTATTACTTGAATAAAGTAAATACAGTTTTTTTGTCCATTTTTGATTGTCAACAAGGGTAGCAAGAATCATTTGTTTGGTGGACTTGAAAAGAGACTCTTTTGATTTTTGAGCATTGTATTCTCTTAATTTGTCAAGAAAACTAGGTTCATCTAGTCATTTGGAGGGGGTATTCTTTTGAGTTTCTTTTTCAATTAGATCTTCAGTATTATAGAGACCAAATCACATGTCTTCATTTCTTTTTTCATAATCTGATGTACCAACTTAAGAAGAGCTTTCTTCTTTTGATTCTGACTTCTTTTTGAAGAGGCTTTAGCTAAAGAAGTAATCTTTTCCAAAACAACTTGAAGTTCTTCCGGATTTTTGCATTGGCTAAACATAACCACGAGTCTTGATTTTTCAACGAGGAAATCGGCACTTTTGTCAAGTTCCTTTTTTGATAATTCTGGGATGCCATCATTCATTTGTTCTTGGATCCAAGAATTTACTGCTTTAGGATAGCAATTGGTTTCATAAAATTTCGACCACCATTTGATGTTTAATCTCTGAATAATCTTTTTAGTACTATATTCGGATCCTGGTTTTTGACTTTGAGGTGATGAGCGAATTGAAATAAAAGATTCTCTTGAGACTTCAAAAAAGTTTTTGCCTCTTGTTTGAAATGTTCGTATCCTTGAAAAGTAAGACTAGGTAAAATATTCTCTGCAAGCCAAAAATGCTCGAACCAGTTTTGAAACCATTTTGAAAAACTTGGATAACAATTTTGATTAAAAAGTATAAATCAAGAATGAGTAACTGGTCTAAAGTAAAAAAACATTAAATCAAGCTTATCGGTAATCAAAATAATTGAAAAGAGATTCAAATGAATCATCTTTTGAGAGACGCATTCGCTTCTCTTTCCATGGGTCATGTCCCCAATCTTCAAATGATAGTACCCTGTTGATTGAAATTTTTGAAAAAATCAATGTGATTTTTCTTTTGTGAATTTTGAGTATGAGTTATTATAGCCGATCCAGACTTGATGACGATGGCTTCATAATAAGGTCTGATTTTCTCGATATTTTTAGGCATAAATTGAAAATTTGCTGGAAAATTATTTTAAAGGCATTCTTTGGGAGAAGAGTATCTATGAATCCAAAAAAATTTCATCTCGAAAACTAGAATATGAACATTTTTGGTAAAGTAATGAAATGATGGAGGTGGATTGGTATCTGGTAATTTACCAAATCTAATTTGGAGAGCTTTTTTGAAATTGGAAGACTTTTCTGAAGTTTTTTGAGTGGTTTTGACAGAAGGGATTTTTTAGGCTAAGACAGTTTTTTGAGAATTAGAATAATTGTCTTTCTTTTCTTGATCATTTAAAGAATTTTGAATATAATCCTCAATAGAAAGGATTGGAATTGAAGCATTTTTTAATTCTTCTTCTTTGAAGAGGAAGAATCCATATCTTTGAAATTATTACTCAATTTGAATAATTCTCTATTTTTCTCACAATTTCCTCTCTTTATTTTGTAAGAACTCTCTTGTGAGGAAGTTTGTAAGAAAGTTTGATAATCCTTGTGTATATATAATCTCAAAAATCAAAGAAAGATATAATTGCTTACCATCTTGTGAAAATTTGTTTTGAAAAAATGTTTTTTACGTCATTTTGCAAGACGTCCTTTGATACTTTACGATTTTTTTTAAAAATAATTTTTTTATTAATTAAATTGTCTTGAAATTTTGAAATACACAAAACAATTGATAAAATTTCTTTCTTGATAGTGGACTAATTTTTTTGAGGATCACTCCAAACACTTTAGTGGAATCTGACTAACTGTTCTTGACTAGACTCTTTAGGAATCTATTTGAGGACATTACCAAAACCAATATCAAAGGCATCAGTTTCAACAATAATTGAAGCAGTGGGGTCTAAAATTGATAGACACGGAATACTTTTGATAGCTTTTTTGACTTTTGTACAACCACAATATGCTTGTAACTTCATGTTATCGGATTCTTTTAAAGTCTTCTAAAAAGAGGGATACATAGGATTCTTATCTTTTTGATAAAATCTCCTACATAATTTATGCACCCTAAAATTTTTTTAAGGCTATTTTTGCTCGAGATTTCATCAGAAAATTTATCAGTAAAATCTCGACTCCTTTGAATGGGTTTAATGGTTCATTCATGAATGTTATGCCCTAAGAACCTAATTCTTGTTTGACATAAAACAATATTTTTAGCAAAAATTGATAAACCATTGTTTTTAATGACATGAATGTATTGAGATGTTTGAAATGCTGCTCTAAACTTTCTGAAAAGATTAAAACACCATCAATATAAACAATAATAAAATTTGAATAAGGATTGAAAAAATCATTCATAACTTGTTGAAATTCGGAAGGAGCATTTTTAGGCTGAATGGCATTACGTTCCATCCATATTGGCCAAAGGGAACATTGAAAGTAGTTTTGTATCCGTTCTTTTCTTTCATTTGAATTTGCCAAAAACCCGAGTTCATATTAAATTTTGATAAGATGACAACTTTGGACAATCTATTCAAAAGATAATTCTTTTAAGGCAATGTATATCTAATCCATTGAAGTTCTTATTGAGGTTTGTAGTTGACTACTAAATTAGGCGCTCCTCGTTCGATCTCAGCAGAATTGTTAACATAAAATGCCGAACAACTCCAGGGTGATTTACTTGGTTGAATAATATTTTTATCAAGTAAATAATTGTTAACCTAAAATGATGAACAACTCCAGGGTGATTTACTTGGTCGAATCTATTAATCGTTCCTCGATTCTTTGAAATCTACTTTCTTCTTTTGAAAATTGAATATGTCTTTTCTGGAAATTAATATTGTTAATAATGTTTGAAATAGAAGCTTCTTTCAAAGTATTAACATCTTTTCAAGAAGGAGGATTTGTAAATTTGAAAATAATTTCTTGTCCAAAAATATTGGTTGTTAGCCCTTTTGAATCAGCTTGAAAATGATAAATTTGAACAAGAAGTGGAGTTCCAAGAATTACTTATTGGTCTAAATCATTTAAAATAAAAACAAATATTTGATTTACAAACATGAGCTTTTTAAAGTTTATATTGAATATTAAGTTTTTTTCCCACTAGCACTATATAGACACTTGGTGATTTTTTCAAAATACTTTGTAGGGATTAATAATTCCTAATACAATTTTGATGAGCACCAGAATCGATGAGGACTCTAGTACTAAATTTGAATTCTTTGTTAACTACAATAGTCATATTGCAGTACCACTTTTTGAAGTTGAATTGGCTAACAACATTGTAGTTAACAAAAGAACCCGATCCCATGGAGTCATGAGCATATTGTGATTGTACAAAAAGTCAAAAAGCTATCAAAAGTATTCTGTGTCTATCAATTTTAGACCCCACTGCTTCAACATTTTGAAACTGATGCCTCTACTATTGGTTTTGGTGGTGTCCTCAAACAGATTCCAAAAACGTCTAGTCAAGAACAGCTAGTCGATTCCACTCAGGTGTTTGGACAGGTCCTCAAAAGAATTACTCCATTATCAAAAGAAAATTTATCAATTATTTTGTGTATTTCAGAATTTCATGACGATTTAATTAATAAAAAAATGTTTTAAAAACAAACTGTAAAGCATCAAAGGACGTCTTATAAAAAGATGTAAAAAACTTTGTTTCAAAGCAAATTTCGCAAGTTGGCAAGCCATTCTATCCTGCTTTGATTTTGAGATTCTATATATACAAGGATCATCAAATTCTCTTGCAGACTTTCTCGCAAGAGAGGAAATTGTGAGAAAAACACTAGAGAATTATTCAAATTGAGTGACATTTTCAAAGATAGGGATTCTTCCTCTTCAAAGAAAAAGAATAAAAATACAATTCCAATCCTTTCTATTTAAATCGTATTCAAAATTCTTTTAAAGGATCAAAAAATGAAGGACATAATTCTTCTACTTCTCAAAAAACTACCTTACTATCAAAAAACCTCTTATGTCAAAACCACTAAAAAAATTTCAGAAAAGCCTTCCAATTTCAACAAGGCTCTCCAAATGGGATATAGTAAATTGCTATATATCAACCCATCTCCATCATTTCATTGCTTTACCAAAAGTGTTCATTTTCCTTTTTTTGAGATGGAAACATCTTGGAGTTATAGATATTATTCTCTTGAAGAATGCCTTCAAAATATTTTTCCAGCAAATTTTCAATTTATACCTAAAAATATCAAGAAAACAAAGCTTATTATGAAGCCATCCTCATCAAGTCTGGATCGGCTATAATAACTCATACTTTGAATTCACAAAAAAAATCACATGGATTTTTCAAAAATTTCAATCAGTAAGGTACTATCATTTGAAGATTGGGGACATGGCCCATGGAAAGGGAAGCGAACGTGTCTCTCAAACGACGATTCATTTGAATCTCTTTTCAATTATTTTGTTCACCAAGAAACTTGGTTTAATGTTTTTTTACTTTAGACCAGTTACCCATTCTTGGTCTATACTTTTTAATCAAAATTGTTCTCCGAATTTTCCAAAATGGTTTCAAAATTGGTTCGAGCATTTTGAGCTTGAAGAGAATATTTTACCTAGTCTTACCATTCAAGGGTTCGAACATTTCAAACAAAAGGCAAAAACCTTTTTTGAAGCATCAAGAAAATCTTTTATTTCAATTCGCTCATCGCCTCAAAGTCTCATGGATTTTCTGTTGGGACTATCAAATTGTTCAAAAACTAGGATCCGAATATAATGTTTAAAAGATTATTCGTAGATTAAAAATCAAATGCTGGTCAAAATTTCATGAAACCAATTGCTACCCTAAAGCAGTAAATTCTTGGATCCAAGAATAGAAGAATGCTGGCATCCCAAAATTATCAAAAAAGGAACTTGACAAAAGCACCGATTTCCTCACTGAAAAATAAAGACTCATGGCTATGTTCAGCCAACGTAAAACTCTGGAAGAACTTCAAGCTATTTCGAAAATGATTGCTTCTTTAGCTAAAGCCTTTTCAAAAAAGTCATAATCAGAAGAAGAAAGCACTTCTCAAGCTGATACGCCAGATTATGAACAAAGCAATGATGACATATGCTTTAGTCTCAATAATATTGATGATCTAATTGAAGAAATAAATCAAAAGAATAACCCCTCCAAATGACTACATGGACCTAGTTTTCTTCAAAAATCAAAATAATCTCTTTTCAATATGTGTTGTCCACTAAACAAATTATTCTTGCTACCCTTGCCGACAATAAAAAATGGACAAAGATTTAGTTACTTAGTTAAAGTAATAGTCTATAATTGAAAAGGTTGGGTGAAAGGACAATTATTTTCAAAAAAGCATGCAAAACATGGTAGACAAAGGTGAAAATCTCCTGCTATTTTACTCTTGTCCAGCTTCATTGTGGAAGAAGTGATAATTATGGTCAAACACAAAAATATGTTTTTGAAAATAAACATTTTATTGATATAATAGACTGAAAATGGTACAACTTGAAAATAACGATAAAATTACAAGATTGATTCTTAACTTTCTTGATGAACCTTGTATATATAGAATTTAAAACTCAAAACAAGATAGAATTGCTTGCCATATTGCAAAAATTTTCTTTGTAACAAGGTTTTTTACATCTTTATGCAAAACGTCTTTTGAAGCTTTACAATTAGTTTTTAAAATAATTTTTTGTTAATCAAATCATCTTGAAATTTTGA
>CAIGRO010087630.1:7500-14524 GCA_903798355.1 Fraxinus baroniana | reverse complement strand
ACAATTCAACGAACGTAAAATAAATTTCAAAATTTAATGGGAACGTCGTAGCGACACAACTTAAGTTATAAAATTGGTATTTTAAAATTCGGGTCGCTACAATTGAGGTATTCGAGACATTATGTTTGTTGTGGACACATTCGCATTATCATTCCTCTACTGATATTTTGGTACCTATGGACCGCTAGGAATGATGCAAAGCATAGGGGTATTCGCACTGTAGCCAAACGTATCATTTGGAGAGTTTATCGCATTATCTCCTTTTTTCATATGGGAGGACTTCTTCGAGTGATGCATTGGCAAGGGGAATTGACACTTGCAACCATATTTGGTATTTCTATGGACCCCCCTTCTCCATCTCCCCCTATTCTAGTTTGGTGGCGTACTCCATTAGTTGAATCTGTCAAGATCAATACTGATGGATGCGTCAAAGATGACTTTACGAGTGGATGAGGCATCATTAGAGACTATGCAGGACACTGTATTAGGGCTTTCTCAACTTCGTATGGACTATGGGCTATTCAGGGCATACTCAGACGTGTCACCGATATCATATACTTCGACAAAGATAAAATTTCTCACATTTACAGANTACCAGATTTATGGACCACATGACCTACCATGACATATTAGGGCACTAGTACAAATTGACAGACATGGTTTACCCAGTGTCAGAGTTTAATTTTGATTTTATTTCCAATTATTATTTTTACCTAAATTTGCAGTTATTCTTATTGTAAAGGAAGTAGTACTTCCTCATTTACTGCTTTAATTTTCGTCATTTATTTTCATTGTAAAGAAAGTAGTACTTCCTCATTTTTTGCTTTCATTGGTTTCATGTAACCACGGTATTTCTCCGCCACAAGTGAGGACAAATTTATAAAATCTAGGAGGTCTCGCTCTTCTTTAACTAAAAAAAAAAAAACACTTCATTCCTTCACTAAATTGGTGTTCGACTCTTTTCATATCTTCGTTTCTTCTTCCAAGTCATCTTTTGGCTATTGGCACTTTGGTCCTTGAATTTTGATTTTCTTCCATTTTAGTCCTTTTCGCTTCTTTTTTTTTAATTCCACCATGTTCATTAATGTTATCCTACAAAACATAATTTATATAGAATTAAACCATATTCCAATATAATTGCCAACAGTTATCTGTGTTTTGTGTCTAAATAAGTATGTAAAATGCACTTATCACCTATATCAAGAATATCCTCTAGGGAGCAATCGAAATATTTTACAAATTAGCATTATACAATCATATAAAGGAGGCTTTAGGTTGGTTTCATATTCACCTTTTCACAGATATTCTCTTTACAACATTTGTTCTCTTGATCTTTCCAAGCACGTACAACCTAAGGTAATATCCATATAATGCCGAAAGAGAGAGAAAAAAATTGCTCCATTTGCAGAATTTATTTTTCCATGTAACATGATACGACAATGTTCATTGTCCGAATACAACATTATTCTTGTAACAATTCTCTATTTCATTCCTCTAGCATTAATCCTAGACATTATATCTTCTTCAAGTTTCATTGTTAATAGTTGACAAGATATAAATTAAATACTGCTGATTTTATGCCCATTAGAATAATAATTTAAAATAATTGATGTTTCATTAATAGTCCAGATTTATAATGTTTCACATATTTGAATTGAGCAAACAATTATAAGGTTCCATGCACATTTGAAGTTATATTTTTATGCTTCCCTTGCAAATATAGAAAGACATAATTTGTAATGTCATCAAAATAAATTGTTCACAATAAGTAAATAAGGTTAGGTGCTTTATTTTGATTATGTCACATTGTTCAATCTTGATTTTGTGTAGACTCGGTAGTATGGTACATTTGAAATATAATGTTATTTATGACCGTTTAAAATAATATTTCATTTGATATTCCAATGAGTCACATCAATCCTAAGCGAGTAATAATTTTTTTTTTTTTACCAAATGAATTCATTGAGGTGCCAACTTAGTGAGATCTAATATGCACAATCAACACTTTGGTACTTGAGAAGTGAGATAAAATAATTAAAGAACACACACATACATGTAATATGGAATCCATTACTCGCCTAGCTTGTCATTTGACGATTTGATTATTGAATTAATGTTTGTGATCTGGTCAAAAGGATTGCGAACAAAATATAATCGAGGGGCTAAATAATCATTTTACCCAACACCAAAATATTTGATGATCAAAAGGGACAACTTGTGAATAAAAATACGACGATTTTATTATTTGACAAAATTAAGTTTCAGTAATATCACTTGGTTTAAGATCTAATGGAATGAATTTATTAATCTCGATTGCAAGATACTCTTATAAGGCACGTGATGACACTTTCTTTTAAGATGATATTTGCCCAAACTAAATTAGTGATGTACCCGAAATAAGTAAAGATGCCTCAAGGATACAATGGAACCTATATATGTTGGTTGTGACATGCACTAACAAAAACAACCCAAACACTATCGAAAATGAAGCCAGACTTGAGAAGTTTGTTTCTTCTGGATTTACAGAATACAAGCAACACTTTAGAAATATGAGATGAAATATAATGCATAATGCTTTTTAGGAAGAAGATACAAGATAATTTCATACATTTTATGTTACACGTCGCCACCGAGGCTTCTAGTGGAGACCACGCTGTAGTTCATCGATTAGTCTAGTTTCTACATTTATTCGAAGTCCTAAATGATGATATTTTATTGCCAATTGAATAAAACTCTACCTAATTTATGTTATATTGCATTTTGTAGGTAAAACTTTATATTTGATGAAGAATTGGATAAAAGAATGCAAAATAATGAAAAAATGACAAAATTCAGAGTACGAGGACTAAATCGACTATTGGATGCAAATCTTGGAGATCAAATTACATACTTTGGAAAGATTAAGGACTAAAAGGATAATATAGTATTAAAGACAGCTTTGAATTGGAGGCCTAAATTAACACACACACACACACGCATGCATGCACACAGGGGCGGACCCAGCTTAGGCCCAGTGCAGGCAGCTGCCTGCACTGGGCTTTGGGCTGCCCCTAAATTTTTTGCAGTAGCCCATTACTTTAAAAAAAAAAAAAGTTATTGGCCCATTCCACCACATGATAGAGCCCTACAATTGCTTGCAATCAACCAACCAAAACCACGAATTGAGAACCTGCTGCATCAGGCAACCGACATTCCAGCAGGCTGCAAGCAATTGCACCGTATGTCTACACCGTATGTCTCACTTTCTTTATATTGTTTCTTTAAGATTTTTTTTTGCCGGTGATTACTCTTTTTTTTTACACATTTTCATGTTTTCCTTTCTGTGGTAAAATGATTACATTGTGCAGATAGAAGCCCTGAGTCAGAAACAAGAGACGGATGAGAAGGAACTACATAGCCGAGTAGATGAAATCAATGCTTTGAAGGTTAAGTGACCTGGATTGCCCTTCTGTATTTACAGTATTTTTTTTCTCTTTTGTTGGCAATAAAATTATATAAACGGCTAAGGAAGAAAGGACTACAAAAATCACAAATGCTGATAGCAAAATCTGTCACCAATATGGAATTTACACATAATTGGATTACTCTGCCAATAGTGTGCAACTGGTATATAGTTTTAGTTCAAGAGGGTAATTTTCTAGCATGAACATTGTGAAGAATAGATTGTGCAATCGAATTGGAGATGAGTGGATGAATGATCGTCTTATTGTTTATGTGGAGAAAGACATTCTTAAAGATTGATAATGAGGCGATTGTATAAAGATATCAAAGTATGAAAACTAGTAAAGAACAATTGTAAGGTACATTTTAGTATAATGCTTGTGTTATATGATTGCACAAAGATATCAAAATATGAAAACTCGTAAAGAACAATCGTAAGCTATTTCATTTTAGTATAATGCTTGTGTTATAATTTTTTTTTTCTGATACCGCCCGCACTGGACAAATATCCTAGGTCCGCCCCTGCATGCACACGCCTGCGGAAAAAGAATAAAGAAGAAGAAACTGGGCGGCTGTTGCTGAGAATATATATACCCAAGAAAAATGACGGCTGGCAAGAGAGAAAGGACGAGAGAAAAAAAGCGAGAAAAAAAGAGAGAAGAAAGGGAGAAAAGAGAGAGGAAGTCAAAAGCAGAGGCTTAAATACACATACACACAGACAACGAGAAAAGGAAGAGAAAGAAATTGGTTTCTTTTTTTATTTTTTTGTTAAAGTCAATTTTGGCGGCTACTAGAATTAAAGAGAGAATATATACATGCACAGAAAGTAGACGGTCACGTAGGGATAAAGAGTTAATTCCAGATTTTTGCACAATAATTCAACAATAATTGTGCAAGAGATTTAAGGATTATTCACGTTCCGTCAAATTTTGGTGAAACAAATATTTATACATGAACACGGCTGCAAGGAGGATTTTTTCAAATAATCCGGTGATGTTATTTTTACATTATGAGTACATAATTTTCATATTAGGACAAACAATGTAGTCGACTTGGATCCTTCATTCTTTTATTCAAGATTTCTGTGATTTATTCTTATATATGTTGGTTTTATTATGAGTTGAATGCATTGAATTAATTGATCACTAATTTGATGATTATGTGAGATTGTGAGTCTCTTACGAATCGAGATGTGAGTTTGTAATTTAGATCATATAGTAAAATTTGATAAATTAGTATAATGTGTAGAGATACATATACTAATTATTGTGGTCATAATATGAATTCATAAAACTAATGTTTCGTTTAACTAATATTGATTCACATAGAGATATGAAATTTAATTAGTTAAATCGGCTCAATAAGAATTCGATAGGGGTAAATTGAATATAATAGAAGATTTCGATTGAACACTACATTAGATTATGAATCTTGAATTAAGAATTAAGGTGATTAATTGATGACATTTTTATGTCCTGATATTTATCCCATATTTGAATATTCAATCAACTGTTGTTTGTAAAATTTGATATTTTCAAGTAGTTAGAAAATAAAATAAAATAATAATATAATAATAATCACAACCATCATAATCCTTTACTTACTTTTATTAAATAGGAGTTAGAAAAATTAGATTAAATCTTGAAGTTTAGTCCTCGTGGGAACGATATCTAAATTTAAAGGTCCAGTATACTGCTTGTTACAATATCTCACACTTGCGATATAAAAAAACGAAACATTCATGTGGAGACATTGAGTCAAATCTAACAAAGTCAACAAAGCTCCAATTGGTCAAAGTAAAGAAGTTAAAGAAGAAGCTGATCTTTTTTGTTCCGAAACTCTTATTTGGCCAAAACCCTCGCTCTATCCGAAACTCTCTTTGGCTGAAGCACTCACTCTATCCGAAACTCTATTTGGACGAAGTCGTTGCTGTCTTTTAGGGGATGTTTAGGTAATCTTTTTGAACGATTGATGTAACGTTAATAATGAGGAATGTCAAAATTGTCAATTTAGGGTATAGGGTGGCTGATCCTTTTTTAATGTATTCGATGCATAGCAGATTGAGTGATGTGATATTTCGGCATGGGAGATGAGATCACGTGGTTCTTATCCAAAGGCTACCTAGTTGATCAGAACTCTATAAAGAAGAAATTCTTGTAACATTTTAAAATAATGCAACTCTTTTTACTTAAAGACATACACGATCTCCTCTCTTGTTGATTCCATATCCATTTGATTGAGCTTCGATTATTTTTACTTTGGTTAAGTTGTTTGTGATTGCTTGTTTTATGCAATTATCTTTAATCACATTGTCAGTGCTCGAACATTTTTGTCTCACATCATAGAGCATTTCCCAAGTCCATCAACATCACCCCTTTTCCGTTCGAATCTCCAATCAAAACTTGTTGGATCACGTGAAGGCGAGTGGGTCTAACAACTATTGTCCACCTAACCATTGCAAAAAATGAGGTCAAGATTTGATATATTGAATCCAAAAGATGTTGAGTCTATGTGTAGGTTCCCAAACATCTTTTCACAAAACTTGCAACCTTTATGAATACGAGAATTTGTTTATTTCATTTAGTTAACCATTGGTAGTGAAAATCATTTTCATTTTCAGTTGGCAAAAAAACTATTGTTCTTCGAATGATACATATTTCATTTTCGGAGTTACAGAATGCAAACAAAGCAGTAGAAATATGAGATGAAAAATAATGCAGAATAGTTTTTAGGAAGAAGATACAAGGAAATTGCACACATATGATAAATTGAATCCAATATATGTTGAATTATTTATAAACTCTCAAATACCTTTTCACAAAAGCTACAACCCATATGATAAGGCACCTTTAAGGATCAAAACCATATCAAAAGTATCTGAAAATATTCAAAAATTTCAAGCAAAACTGATGCAGGAGGGTCTGAGTCAGATGCTAAGTTGTCGATAACACGTTAATGGTTCTAAAGTATCACGAGTTCGCAGATTGACATAAGGATGGCAAGTGATCGTATAATTTTGGTAATTGATAACTGTTTCGGTAATTTGGCCATAACTTTGGTTACAGTTATCAGAATCGTAATTATGACCACAATCCGAAAAACTTGTTTCGGTGCGCATGTCATGGACACCCATCTTTGCTCGATGTGTGTCGTTTTCGACCTCAAATTCCGCTATTTTCCCTTTCGAATTGTTATTTTTAGTTAAATTTTTTTATTTTTGGTAATATTTCGATTGTATGTTAGGAGATGATTTTTAACCCAATTTGGGCAAGATTTTTACTTATTTTATAACGTATTTTAATTTGGCGTGATTTTTTTTTTGGTAAAATTCGAATTTTTGCTATAAAGTCCGGCTTGTTGATTTATTTTCATTATTGCTAGGTATAAAAAAAGTTCTTAAACTTTAGAGACGTTTTCTCTGTGTTTTCGACGTTAATCTTGTGTTATTCCCTAGGAATCAGACGTTTTCTTCAAAACGATCCTGGTTCAATACTTTGATATCCCTTGATGCACAATGTGTAATATCCTTATTTGATTCAATTCCCTAATGTAAAAAATGAAACGCTTTTGAAAATGCTCCGAC
>CAIGRO010087630.1:0-2500 GCA_903798355.1 Fraxinus baroniana | reverse complement strand
CACTTTGTGTTAGAAATGCTAGTTTGCAGCAAATCTCTGTCATTGAACATTCGTTTTGATTCCAGCTCCAATCGAACATTAAGAGGGTATTAATTAACCTATGTAATCTCGACTGTTGTTATATTTATTCCCTAATATTTTAACTATGTATGTATGCACGCACGGACACGTGTATATATGTACATACATGTATTCATGATATTACACATGGTTTCATCAAATATATTAATTATAAATGTTCCCATGCCATATCCAACTAATTGATTAACAATCTATGCATTATAATTAATCGATCAAGCTTCATTATTGGTCGATAAAATAATTATAATATAAACAGGAAAAAGAAGTAGAATATGCTAATTGATAAATGGGCAGAAGTTATTCCTACGCACCCCCCCCCCCCTCCTCGGGTTGGTTTTTATACTGCAAAATTATAATTGTTTCCAGAAGAAACAGAATTTTATCCCAAAGGAAACAAAAGTTGGAAAGAAAATTATGCTGCAAAAAAAAAAAGCATTGATATAACAACATTATCATTGATTCATTATGCCTTTTTAGGACAGTGTATTGTTGGAGGAAATGCATAAAACCCTTAAATCTTTAAAAGACACATATTCAAGATGGGACAGCCCACTTATGAATTTTATTAATTAATCTATAGGTAATGATCCCTACAAATTGTGCAACAAGTTTTAACTTGCCCATAATCTTGATTTTAACAAGATTTTTGAAAAAAAAAATAAAAAAAAATCCTAAGATGTTTCTATGATAAGGAAGTCATGGTATCATTAAGGGCTCCTACAAAAAGAATTACATGTTTTTGGTTCATTTTAGAAAAATCTCGAACCCAAATTAACATGCAACTAGCACTTTTATATATACCTATATGGAACATATACAAGCTAAGTGTGACGTCATATTTTGTGAACTGACTACTATTTCTCTTACTATTTTTATTCATAACCTATTTATAAATTTTCCAAATCTTGGATTACGTATGAACTTTGCAATGAAATTACTCACATTCCATCTTGGCCATGAAATGACATTCACTGTCATTTATACTTCCTATGGATGATGACGGTGACAAAGGGAAGAAATTAGAGAACAAATGGGTTGGCAGAGAATTGGTTTCACAAGTCAACTTTAAGGCCTCTCAAGTTATTAATAAGATTTTACTTTTTTTCCCTTAAATATTGTCGAACACTGCCACTCCATAGTACCAAATTGACAAAACATAAAATATTGTTCTACCATGAAAAGAAAATTATATTATACACTTCAAGCAAAGATGGCAATCCCCACTACTAAGAATAATAAGAATTGTGTCTAACTATTTATATTTCGTCCAAAAACCATTTCTAAATGAGTTTTTCCTCACTCGTGCGAAAAAATCACATAACTCGTAAGTTATGTAAATCTCTTTCTGGATACTCTCAAAAATGACAAAATATCGATGACTTGTCATAAAAATCTAATGTATTTGTTCAATATTCTTGCATTTAATTAGGCGTATGTACTAGAAACGCAAAACATGGTGCACAATTTTATAGTGGGATTTGGTTGGAAGAGAATATAATAGGGAAATATATACCAAAAGAGTAACTATGAATGGGTACCAAATATTGTAAAGGGAATGGAATAACAAAGAGAGGAGAATGGCTTCTAAATAATGATTGATATGCTTAGATGATACATGTCTATCTTCTTCTTTACACTTTATTTCCTTCTCCATTTAGCAATATTCCAGTAAAAAGATTTTGTAATACGATTAAGTTTCACGAAAAAGATTCAGTATTGTTAAGGGTAAAAGCACACTACACTTAAATATAAAAATTTCAGGTAATCTTTTTAATCGGATTGACTTTTCAAGAACTCGTTGTACAAAAGGCTCTATCAAATAATTGAATTGTATAAAGTTCAAATGCACAATTAAAGTCTAAGCGTGATATTCTCAAATGATCAACAAATAAGGACTTAAACTACTATTCTTCACGAGATTGACATGTTAACATCGAATTCCAAAACTCAACAAATGACGTATTCTCTTTCTTTATTCCCTTCTCATATTAAGAATGTCACCTCGGAACTCTTTTTTAAATTAAATCACAGAAATCTTTTATCAGAGAGCAGTCTTTAAAAAAAAAAAAAGTCTCTAGAATTATTTGATCTCACTTTATTTACAAATAGTTTCATGTTTTAGAACTCAAATTCTCCATTTCCTTTAATAAAGTAATTTGTCAATTCTTTCTCTATCTATAAATGTGTGGTCACATCCGATTCTTTGCTAAAGAAGTAACTTTTTTGAGGCGCAGTTACGATTCTGTTTTTCTATTCCTCTCCTGTTCCTATGTTGATAAGAATCTCACAATCTCTGTTTAGTACATTGTATATGATTAACATCACATCACAAGAATCTTTTGATTAGGTAATCAAATTGTTCATTTTTCCCCTGTAAAACAAGTAAATTGTATATCATGTTAGAAAATTTATTAGTTGC
>CAIGRO010087613.1:0-13749 GCA_903798355.1 Fraxinus baroniana | reverse complement strand
AATTGCTAGGTTTACCCTTTGTTGTGTCTCTCATCCAAACTATGGAAATGATAGGTTTACCAAAGTGCTGTAGTGTTGTGACTAATACCTTGTAGTTTTGGCTTTGCTCTGTAGCTGACTTAAACATAATGAGGCTCAGATTGACTTCTTGGTATATCTTATTCTAGTCCAAGTATTAGATTAAGACTGTTGTGGAACCCTATTGCTAATGTCTTTTTTGAATTTATATTTGCTGGGTTTTAGGAATAAGCATCATATAAATGGAATTTTGCTCGCCATCACAAACCATCATATGATGCAAATTGAAAAAGAAATCTCCCAACTAAATTATGTTTCACCTGTAACCATTTGGTATTTTCGTATTCACTCGAATCGATGAATACCCTGCATTTTGATGTTTGTATGTGCTTGAGTAATAAGCACAAATGGTTTATTCGGAAGAGTTGATCTTATTTATTTATTTATTCGTACGAGCATTATGCTCATATAGCCATATTGATGGTCTCTAGTTACTTTTGCAGTTTAGGTTGTACTTGTTACGATGAAATCCTTCTGGGTGAAGAGCAGTCAAGGAGCTGAAAAATTGTGGCTTTTGTAACTTTATTTCACACTATAGTGAGCATGATTTGTATTCGATGAAAATAACCACCAAAAGTTTAAGATGTAATGGTTAATGGCTTTCCATGTATGCTGGTTTAGCAGCAAATATTGAAGTTGCCCTCTATTTTAAGAGGGATTTTCATTTCTCCCCCAGTGTATATATGTTAAGGGATATATATCTCATATCGATAAATGATATTGACACAGACCAATTAATAAAGATTTTGGACTACTCCTCTTAATAAAGGTTGACCTTTTAAGATGGAACCCCAAATCTTAACATGGTATTAGAGCTCATTAATTTTCAACGAGCGATTCGATCCCGTTAAGACTCTAAAATGAGCACGTGGATTTCAAAATTGGTTTGCTCAAATGAGCTACCATCTTGTGGGGGCGTGTTAAGGGATATATATCCCACATCGATAAATGATGTTGACACAGACCAATTAATAAAGATCTTTGGCTACTCCTATCAATAAATGTTGATCTAACCCAAAATCTTAACAATATACTATATATCTTTTGCTGTAGTACGTCCATATTTCTTTTATACATTGTTTTTCATACACACTTTGCAACTAAAACTACTGAAGAAATGTTGTGATGATTATGAGGTGGCCATTAAGGGCATTTTGGCATGTATAATTAGATTAGACTGTTGAGTATTTACATTACACTTTACTAAACGAACTTTTTTCATTTAGCAAGACAAATATATCATACTTGTATACATGGCAATATATTGTACTTGTATACATGGCAATGATATTGTACTTGTATACATGGCAAAGATATCGTACATGGTAAGTAGTCACCTATCGATTGAAACTATTTTGTCAAATTTAATTTATGTTGTGTTTTTTATATCTAGAAAAAATATTTTAAAATTCACCAATTTCAAAATTTATATGTTATCCAATATTATATTAACATTAAACTATTATAATTTATTGAATAATCAGATTTCTTGAATAAAATATTCTCAAAATTTCAAAGTAAACGCGTTTTTTATTTTTATGTTTTGAGAAACAGTTNGTTTTTTATTTTTATGTTTTGAGAAACAGTTTTTCAAAATGACAAAAAGAACACATTTTCAACGATCTTAAAACAGATACTCAAAACACAAATCACAAAATTGAAACACAAAGAGAACAACACCTTAATAATTGACCTTAGCCCTCTTAGTTATTTATTTATAACCTAAAATGTTTTATGGGTTCTTTTAATTTTTTTTTTTTTTCAATCTACACGGAGGAAAATGAAAAAGACAATGCACCATCAGAATCAAAACACACTTATAACGAGGACAATAACAACGATATTAATTATTCCCTGAAAGATCATATTAGTAGTAATGATATAAAAAATTCTTCAGTTGTCTCCACTCATAGGAATAGATTATAATTTTGTCACATGATTACTAATCTGAGAATTAATTATTACCAAATTTGTTGATTAGTTTTATTATTGAATTTTTTAAAAGACTTCATGGTATATTAAGAACATAAATTTGTACTTTTATATTCTTTTGAATTCTTTTATTTTTCTATCTTGAGACTTGCGCAAACTTGCGGCTTACAAGGCGTCCGAAGGAGATAAAACGCATCAGCTCCCAGCCTTTTTAAACATTGATCAGATAAACTAACAGAGACAATGCAATAAAAAGTAACAACTTGCCATTCCGGAAAGAAGAACAACCAACCTTGATCATTTCTGGCGGTAAAAATAATAATTCCCGTTTCATCTCCCACCAAGCATTCAGCAAGGCGTCCTTGAGCACGACCTCTCGGTGCTATTGTCTTTGCATTGACAACCTTTACAGTTAAATTAAGCCCAGTGTCTAACGGGCGCAGCTGGTTGACCTTGGCGAATTGCTTCTTCTTCTGGTCAGCCATTTCTTATTGAATTTATTTTTATTAAATCTTGCTTTCTAACAATCTGCATTGTTTAACATACAAAACAAAATATCCAAGATTTAAGTTATCAGACAGAATCTACAGAGTTGCACAAACTAAACTGATTTCATACAATTAGATTTCTTTTCAGAAGCATCAAATGTCACAAAGATGAACCATAGGAAATTAGTGGACAGAATATAATTATTCAATTATCTTACGAAAGACAAAACCTCTTCAATTTCAAATTCAATAATGTTTAAATAAATTGAAATCTACAAGAAATTCAAATCAAGCATTACTCTGCTTATTTAATTCTTTTTTCTCAAATCTGATAAAGGTGCAAACTTTAGGCAAACTAAAGATTTATCAAATCCATAAAACCAATAGCAATCAGAACTGATAAAAACCATTAAAAGAATCAAGATTCAGATGCCGATTCAAAAGGATGTGGGTAGATCAAAATCAAGGTGTTTCAATTCATTCAGATCAAGAAATCCGCAGAATTTCAACGAAATCAAGAATTTATATATAGAGATATTACGTAAATCAACGGGAATAATTACAAAATTTATGGGTATGTAAGATATAAAGAAAACATACCTGTGCGCAAGAAATTATTAGCGAAACTAAACAGAATTGTGTGTCGATGTAAAAACTACTTATATATTCACAACACAAATTTAGGCCTTTTGAAGTTGTCAAAGAAGCCCATTATTTGTCCCCATAACTGTCAATTGGGCCAAAGCCTATCGCAAATTGAACTTCAACATGGGCCCTATGGTTGGCCCAGAAATTCTTTCTTGGGCCTCAACAGCGGTAAACTCAGGGCCCACAAGTGGGATTGGATCATCAAAACAATCTAGGGTTAGCTATGGGTAGCACCGAGCGGTCCATAGGTCCTGCCCATCACGAACCGATTCGCCCACTAGCTTTTCCATATTAGTTATAGATAGAATTTAAGGGAAAAAAAAATGAAAAAAATAAAATATTTTCATGTCGTTAGTTTCGACAAATCTTTACGTGCAACAGTTCACCTTCATAACAATAATAATAACTAATTCATTTTTTAAAAAAAAAAAAAAAAACTTTTGAATGCATTCATTCTTTTTCATAATTCAAGAGATAGATGTGATGACATGCCAAACAAATCACTATCTTAAGTTATGTTGACGGAATAATTTAGCTTTTGTACAGGAAACAAAATTTTGCGACTTAGTTTTTAAGTTCGGCCGAACATGACATGCAATCTAATAGTCCCAAAAGTAAAAAGGTGGGGCCAAAAAAAAAAACTAAGATATTAATTCTCAAGATAAGGGTAGAGGGTTGTGTTAAGTGAATCATTGAAGTTAAAATTTGTTATATCTTGTAACGTGAATTTTAAAAAATAAAAACATGTAAACGTTTTTAAATTTATTGAGAATAAATCTTGATTTGTTACTTTCGGTAAACGTGATTAATAAATCTACAAATTCATAAATAGTTTTACATTAGTGAATGTTGGGTTGTGTTTTGCTGATGTAAAAATGACAATATTCTTATTAAATAAAATTGCTTTTATTTCTTTTATTGCTTTAATTCATGTAGCTGTTGAATCTTGTAAATTGATTAAAGATTGAAGACAAAGACTTGAAAATGGTGGACGAAGAATTCAAGAAAAAAAAAAGCGATTTTTTACTGTACGGACAACTGTCTGCGCAACCGAAGGTTTTCTATCTGCGTGCAGACATTTTTCTGTTTGTGCGCAGACAGATTTTGGTCTCTGTGTACAAATTCGAATACGTGCACGTCGCGCAAATTCGTCTCAACTTTTGGTCCGAGTTTATTTTTACGAATCAGATTGGATCTGGATAAGTCGAATTCGAAATTAATTCTTGACTTTGGAGAATACCATAGAAGATTTGGATGTTTGAAGCGTCGAATTCTTGAAAATAAAAGTTGGAAGCTCGTGATCCAAGAAATTGGAAGTTTGTGATTTATATCCAGTTCAAGAATTCATCATCGAATTTAGGTAAAATTTTGAATCCCTAATTCTTGATATAATATACATGTGAACATGTAGTAGACGATCATGTTTATTACATTAAAAAATAATAATTAATGGATAATTGTGCTTCCGCATTCCAATAATGAGAAACATAAAGCATTTTGATGTAAATTAATGAAGGTTGTTTATACAACTTTTAGCCTAATTTCCTACCCACTTTAATTAATTAATCAAATTAAATCTTTAAAGTTCTGAAAACCTGCATTAGTATAATTAAAGATTAATTAGCTTTGATTATGTTGTCTTAAACTTACATATGCTGATATGCTAAGAAACAAAGTGTAACTAAAAGAAAAATTGAATCGTGTTAGAAAAATATGTCTCACCTACATTATTTTTAGGTAAGAAAGTTTCCAGTGGTAAATAAAGTAATAAAATATAAAAAATAATTAACATTGATGACAAAATATATGTTGACAATTTAAAATTTTTAATTTATTTCATGAATTGTCTCGAGAAAATTAAATATTTTAAGAAATTTAAATTTTTCCTAGAATTCTATCGGTAATTGCGTGGCTTGTTACTAAGATTATGAGGTCCATCTCAAAAAGTTAACAACAATATTTCGAGCTATATCGTATTTTCACTCATCGCATTTAATTTATCTTATCGGATATTTAATTATCTTTATAGAGAATATGATGAAAGTCGTTCCTTGTCTCCCAAAGTTCCATCTGGATTTACTAAGAAACATCAAGATTTTGATGTAAAAGTGAAGGTTGTACATATAACTTTTAGCCAAGGGCCGCACTACTTTGCCTGAAAAACCAGACGCGCCCCTATTGGTGGGGGGCCTGACAGTAGGGGGGCGCCCGGGTTTGACCCAGGCACCCTTTTTCGGGCAAAGGGGCTTTTCCCTTTAGCCAAACCTACCCACTTTAATTAATGAAACAAATAAAATCCTTAAAGTTCTGAAAACCAGCTTTAGTTTAATTAAAAACAATTGGCCATTATCATGTTGTCTTGAGCAGACAAACAAAATGCAACTACCTTGAATTATGTGGAATTATCTGAATTTTCTCAGTGACCAATCCTCTATTTTTACAAAATGAAAAATCTTAATTCTATGTCGGCATTAAACAGTTAATAATGATAGTGAGTTAAGTCTAGTTTGTCTGGTTGGCAGGGAACTTAAGATAGTGGATTACAAAGAATTTAATGTCATTTGAATGATTCAAAAGTCTAGTTTACTTGGTTTTACATGCAAAATACTTCCTCCATTTCATATTGTTAGTCTTGTTTCCATTTTCACACAGATTAAGAAAATATAATTAATATAGTTGAAAATATTATATTTCCTAATATACCCCTACAAACGAGAAAGGAAATCAAACCTATGTCTTGGGACGGAGATAGTATGAATATGAACTCAAAATCTTATAAGATTTTATCAAAGTTTTTGCTCATCAATTTCTAGTTTCTTGATTCTCGACTTTTGTCGCTCCATCCTTATACTGCCTCTTTTTATTGAATTTCCATTTATGCTTGTTCTACACGATTTGTACAAGTTATTAGGATCATCGATTTGTAGTATTAATCGAAAAGATTCAAATTTAACTACAAAGAATCAAGACAAGAAAATGTTCATTTAACTACAAAGAATTCTTTGCTTAAATATTTTTCACTCCATGTATTTTTTTTCTTCCAAAAAAAGAAAAAAAATGAAACACCACACAAACACAAAAAATATATCCTCTTCCTTTGTACAAAAGAGTGTCATAAAAAAATGAACAAAGTGTGGTAAAATCTAAGAGTTGGGGACCCAAATTTGCCAAATCTTTATATCAAAATCCAAACTGCCACTGTAAACCAGATAAGAATTCCCATATTCTGTAACATCCTTAGCATTTTTACTATCAACAGATGCTGTCAAACATTTGACAGGTCCCCTATGTCCATCAAAAACTGCTAAACAAGAATAACTCTTTCCAATTCCTCTCTTCCAAATTCTAACTGTTTTATCTGCTGATCCACTGCACAACAAATCTGAGACAACAGTCAGGCACAATATGGCCTTAGTATGCCCTCTAAGTGCCCCTGCCACCACCATATGATCATCGCTACCGCCACTGCCACCATCTTTCTTTTCCCACGCGATTATCGACCGATCGCAGGCGCCGGAGTATAAAACCGCGCCATCGGTGCTTATTGCTAAAGCATTTACAGCTGACTTGTGTTTCTCTAGTGTAGCCACTAGAGAGTGTTTCTTATTTCCTTCATGCTTTTTCCACACTTTTATCTTCCTGTCTGCTGAACCAGTATAGACATAGCCTTCATTGGACACTACTATGGCACTTATTGCATCATCATGTGCATTCCACACTGATTCTAGGCATTTGAAATCCGATGTTTGCCATACTTTAAATGTCCTATCCCATGAAACAGAATAGAGTAAAGAACCATTTTCTGATAAGGCCAGTGCTGATACTGTATCAACATGATGTACCCAAGTGAATTTTTTGTGTCTGCGTACTTGTACATAGTTCTTGGCAGAAAACAGCTTCATGTATCGGTCGTTTACCGTTGGTAAAGTTGCGATACATTTGAGGCGCGTGTGGTGCATAGTACTGGATTCTTGGTGAGATGGGGTGGGTTCGTTATTGATTTTCCATACGCGTATTTTGTGATCTTGGTGTGCAGTGAACAATTTATCTCCCAAGACTACTATAGATTTGACAGCACTATAGCCTTGTGCAACTATGTTATGATGGGCCAGATTGTGGGTGCTAGAGGAAGAGGGATCTCGGTTCCATAGTCGAATTTCGCTGTCAGACGAGCCGCTCAAGAGGTGTTTTCCGGCGAGAGCTAGGGAGAAAATATAGGAGGAATGGCCTTTGAGGGTGGCTAGGCAGTGGTGGTTGGTGATGGAGGGGGACTTTTCAGCTGGTGGTGTTAGAGAAGGAACCGTTGGTAAGCTTAATTGCGAAGAAATCGAGGAATTTGAAGACAAAGTATCATTCGAGCGTAAATGGTCGTGGTCGTGATCTTGTTGTAGTTGATAAGGATCTCGTTTAATCGATTGGCAAGGTAAAGGGCACGAGAGAAATCCCATTTTTGGTTAGAAGAAAAGAAAGATAGAGAAGTAAAGTATGGAAAATTAACTTGCTTATAAAGAATCGAGAATTGGAGTGTCGGGTGGGGCGGGGCACCTACGACAGCGTTTGCTAGCAAAAAAGGAGAATAATATGGAGAATGGGGCCAAGTGAAGTGTCCAATGCGAGAAGTGGAGTCAGGGGGGAAAGAAGGTTTGCATCAATGCACGGTCACGCTCAAATCTTTGTACCAAATTTTTAAGGTGTCAAATCCATTCTTAATTTTTTGTGAAATTTTATATTAATAAATTAATTACTTGGATCTTTAAAAATGAAATTTCAAGCGATGACTCATTAAATTCAAACGAGCAATTTGTTACGTCTAAAATTCCATTATAATTGTCGAATTCCAAGATCAATATGTGCAAACGAGCCATCATCTTTCATGGTATGTTGAAAAATAAATTCCACTTCAAATATAAACGAAATTAAAAATCAAGAATTTAAGCTAATCATATTAGCAAGGTTGACATTTTAAGGTGAAATTTTGAATCTTATAACGGACGAGTAGTTTGATTATTCTATTGTTCAAAGCAACGAGATTCTATAACTGGTGTTCTCAAATGACCTAACATATTAATGTGAAAGCCCAAGTCACTTAAATATAAAAAAAAAGTTTAAATTTAATGACTAATTTGCTATTTGAGAAATAGACTAAGAATCCATTATGAGAAATTGACTTAGAATCCCATTTCTTTTGTTGAGGGGAAGTCCCGAAGGTGAACCCCCCACATGTGCCGAAGGCCCCTCGGCCAGGCGGGTATTCTTTTGTATGTTTCTTTCAAAGGAGTGAAGGTGGGTTGGGTTCATTGTACACTTCAAAGACAACTTGCTCTCTTGATGATAATACCAGATGCTTCCATTGATGCCCAGCTGGATGCATTATAAGCAAAATCCAAAGCTTACTTTTTATCCAAGTTGCTTGTTTTACATACAAGTGATGTTTACATTAAAAAAAAAAAAATCAATGGAATTTTGATTTTTTACTTGCTAGATATTACAACTACAGTTATGGCCCTACCACTTCTTTAGCATTTAAGCTAAGATTATGCCAAGTTTCTTATTTGATCTTATACTTTATGCTCCTTGTTGATTGCTTGAGAATTGTGGTGATAATTCTAGATTAAGGTCAATCATAAAGTTCACCGAAAGTGATTAATAATCAAAGATATTTTATGAACTATCGTGAAGGTACATAAACAAAACGGGTTTGATCTCCTGTCCATCATGAATAAAAGTTATAATGTTCACGGTGAATATGATAACATGTGGTGTTGCCACGTCATACTACGGTACGGTATGACGTGGCAACACCACATGTTCTCCATTTATTGTGGACATTATTACTTTTGTCCACAGTTGATAACAGATCAAGTTTGTATAAACAAAATTGTCCATGAGAACCATGAATCGTCAAGTGTCAAACCTAACACGATTGACTAAGGACTGTTATATGAAACCTCAAATGAATTATGTCAATCAAATTCACTTTACGCTTCTAGGCCTCGGATTTGTACCAGGAAATATGGCACTTTGCCAGAGGTGAGAGTACTTTATTTTTCTATATTTTTTCACCTCGAAAGAAAATATATTACTAATTTTTCTCGCCATGAAATGCATACGAAATTTATCTATATTTTATCTCTATTAAAATCTTTAATAAATTGGTACCATTTTGGTTCAACACATGGACCCCATTGTGCAGTCTCTTTCGGGTTGTAATGCCAGTTTTTTTTCTACGCGTTTTATTCTTTATGATTCCTGGTCTTTGTTCTAAACATGTTGGCTCAATTATGACTTTATTCCAATTCTAGTTTTGTAGGACCTAATTGTGTTATTATTAAAAAATGGAGGAACAATTTGTGGATAATCTCAATAATCACACATTTGTTGGAAAGTGAAGCCAATTTGGCATAATTTTAAGTGGGACCCATTTTTTTCGCTTTGAAAGATCAAAATAGATTCATATTCTCTTTCGACAACATCGAAATCACATAATTGTCAAAAAATCTCAAGTGAATGACCATATAATTGCTAAGAAGTGGTGACTTTCCCCTGGTTCGCTACTCAGATAAATCGAATGCGATTACGATTTGTACACACTTGTATCGAATATTCGAGAAGCAGTTCTTCTTTCCGTGGACCCCCTTTACGTCATGAGAACATGACTCTAGAAGAGTGACAAAGCGCATCATGACTTTATCTCCACATGACATCTGTCTTTCTACATAAATGTCACACTTCAACTATTACGGAGATTCAAACTTCCGACGCTCCGTTAAAAACCCTCATGCTTTACCATTACGCCATACCCGTGGGGGCAACTTAGTTTCAGATCTTGATTCTATGAAGGGCTGTCTGGATTTCCTCCTAAATTGTACTTCATTTATATTTGTTAGTAATAAACACCCCAACAAAATATCCTCATTAAAATTTGTCGTTTTATATGAAAGTCTTGTAGTGTTCTTCACTATGGTCCAATTTTTTTTTCCTATGTAATGGGACCATGGTCCTCACTCCTCGGCCTCTTTTTCCTGGAAATTTCGCTTTGTTCATATGTCGGGGAAATCATTTCTAGAAGATAATGACAATTGTAACAACGGTAGGTCTTGATTATTACATCTTGAATCCAACTCATCAAGACAAATATCAATATAAAGTGATTATGCTTTTCTTGACCCTGTGAAACGGGTTTAATATGCAATATTGAATAAAATTATGAAGTAATTAATTTCAAAAGACGAAAGACTTAATTCCTAATAATATTATTCTTTGAGTCTTGCTATAAGGACAGGAATTCAAAATTCCTGTACTTACAGCGCAGACACAATAGTTGGGGGGGAAATTTTTTTTGTTTTCAATATTATATACATGGGTCCACTCCTTGTGAGTGGAGATTCAAATCCCTGGTAAAATTCTGGTAATTTAAGCCTATACTTGAATCATTTTTCTTATTCTTTTGAACAAGTCGTTAACGCTCAATCAAGCCCAATCCTTTTAAGCAGCCTATTGAGACTTTCGTATGCAAGTTGAAGGACACTTTATATCCATTTGCTGCAAGTGGGAATGACTAGTCGATTGTGACCAAAATATAGCAAAAGGGAAAGCACATAAAAATATTTTGAATCTTGGTAACATACATTTATGAAAATTTCATATGATAAAAAAATGTATTGTATGAGTGAATATCGTGTTTGGTATCACCTAAAAGTATCTTCAGGATGCTCTCTATTTATAAACAACATTTTATGTATAATAGAAATCATCTTTAAATTTAGATAATAAAATTCTTTATACACTGATCTCTATTTTGACTCTTCATTTTGTTTTTTTCCAAAAAACATTATTGATTTCTCTCCATATTTTATTTAACATATTTTTTTATATGTTAATGACTAATTAATTCAAATAATTTTGAATAATTTAAAAATAAAGTATTGAAATGTGTGAGTTATTAAATGTGATTATTAATAAAGTAAAAATAGAGAGTGAGTTTCTAATTTTTTTTTTTAAAAAAAAAAGTTAGAATGGAGAATATTTTAAAATTTATTTTCAAGTATTGAGTCTCTAAAATATAAATCATCTTATTTTAAAATGTGAATTAAACTACTTGTACACATAAAGTGTACACCTTGATTGATACCATTATTTGTAAAAAATTTGGCAGTTGATTGAAAAAGTGTTGTCAAAATCAATCAGCAATGTATCAAAACCTGTCAACTCACATGGAGTGTAAACCAATGTGTTAATTTTCATGTATATGTAGTATGATCCTTAAAATGTATCTTGTAAATTCTCTAATCTATATTTTTCAGATTTCGATTAGTAAACTCGTGTTTGAGCTCAATATTTGAGAATAAACTGTATAAAGTGATTTTTTTGGAGATTGTGTATTAAAAATTAGAAAAAATAAATTGGATTTATTAGTTATGTGTAAAATTATTTTATTAGAAGAACGTGTAATTGAAAATAAATTTTAAAAAAATGAATTTTAAAAATGGGATGGAATCAAACATTGGCTAAATTCTTTTAAAAAATTTAAACTTACAATTTCTAGACCAACTAAACATAATTTCACAATTGAAAGATGGAAATTTGTCAAAATATATGACAATAATTATAATGTGGAATTTTGGTACCCCACTTTTCTCGATATATTCATACAATCTGTAACCCATAATTTGAACCTCCTAGTCTTCGAATGAATTTTCGAAATAAAGCTATCCGTAAAACTATTCATAGTCAATTTTTTACAATTAAGACAAGCATTCACTTATATGTAATTATTAGATTCATGTAATTCACATTCCCACTTGTGCACATAAATTTCTGACTTTGAAATACTTTATCAACCTAAGAAAAATCGACATTGAAACCGATTCCAACAAGCTAAACTTGCATTGGACGGATGTTCAATCTGGGTGTCAATAAATCAAGCTTGCCAGGTGTGTACATTGGAAACCACTGTGACGGTCCACAATATTCCTTTTAAGTAAACTAAAATACTTTATTTATTTTCTATCAACTTCTATGATACAAAAAACCAATTATTTATTTATTTATTTTGATAACCGTAGATGTCCGGACGAGCTTGCTCGCACATCGACTAATCCCACGGGACCCTGAAATTTACTACCGGATACTCACATCAATGGCCTGAGGGACTCAAACTGGAACCAATTATTTATTTATGATACATCAAAACTCTCATAAAGGGCCAAAGACTTCAGAGACAAAAGTTTTGCTTGCTAGACATGAGAAACAATAAATAGAAATATCACATACATAGAGGGTTTGCCTACACTCAGTCTCTCTCAAATGTGATTCGATCTTCATTAAAGCACTTCGTTGCAAAATGGCATGATCTCTTTTGTTCATAATTTCACATCCCGAAGACAAAACAGTTGGAATAGCAAGGGAGAAACAATGCACTTTCTTCCACAGGTAGAGGCTGCCTGAATGGATTTAGCTGAATCTGCACAAGAGACCGAGATATTTCAAATTTATATATTTCATGTTAAAAAACTATTGACTACTCGGAGTAAAGAAGAAATGGAACACACAGGAATTGTAGGAGCACAGCCTGTTGTAGAACTTATGCAACAAGTTGCCAGATGAGAAGCTTCTTCACAGTAATCAGAAAAAACTGCCGGAACTTTGATCTCCTTTATTAGCTCCTTCAGTGAAAAATAGAATGGAAAGAACAATACCAGTTAGTTTTTTGTAAAATTGTCCTAAAGCAGAAGCTAATGTTAAGCTAAAAGTCTCCCTTTACGCGACAAAAAGGAGAAAAAAGAGAAACATTGGACTGTGTGGAGCCTAATCAGGTCGCCCTAATAGAGGCAAGATCTTATTATTGCATGGTCTCTCGTTAGACAACCACTATTCCTGCTATGTAAAGGATTTGTTACGGGGGTTGTTTTTTACTGCACAATTGATGTGTGAAGAAAACGTGTATTCTTCTTCTCCATTGCAGTGAAAATACAGCTGTGGGTGGACGTAGTTCTCACATTCAAGATGAAACAGTGTGTGCTTTACTTGTTTTCTTATTGCTTTTCGGATTATTGCTCCCGAAAGAAGAGATAGGATCTAATCCATAACCAAAGAAACCAAGAGAAGAGAGCGAGGAAGACGGGTGTAAGGATAGTGTAAACTCACAATTGTTGGTAACCAGCTTGTATAAGCAGCAATACCGGCATTTGGAGCTATAATTAGATGAGGCGGAAAATCCTGCAAACGAAGTATACCTCGTGAGAAGTAAATCAAAACTATGAGTTGCGTGCATCTAGATGATGGAAACAACCTTTGCTATATCTCTGTAACGATCATGATAAAAACCAGCATGAAGCCGTAATATGACTGCAGATGAGTCGCCCTCGGATACATGTTGGCTAAGATTCTCAACTGAATAGTTGCACTGACAATCTATTTGCTTACATTTAGCATAATTGTAAACATTGATTTTCTCATCATCCCTGATCATGTGAAATAATTCTCATAAGTAACATGTAACCGATAAAAATATCAATTAGAAATTGCCAACAGAAACTGACAGGGAATTAACAAGAAACAAGGTTTTTTAGATGTTTATATTAGATTTTCCAAATCCTGGAGA
>CAIGRO010087554.1:0-14967 GCA_903798355.1 Fraxinus baroniana | reverse complement strand
ATTTGTCAAAAATCGCAAAAACCCAACCGCTTACAGCCCTAGTCATGTGGCCCCCCCTCCCCCCCCCCCCCTGGCCCCCACACACACACACAGGTTCTTGTCTCAAAACGAGGAAGAGAGACCTAATAAGCACACAAGTTCTAAAATCTCATATGAAAGTTGCCACGACACTAATTGTTTATTATAATGACACTTGTCGAGTAATTAGGAGGGTAAAATGCATGCGGAAGAACATATTACGAACAACATATTTATTCACACTAATATTTTTCAAAACCATAAGAACTGATTCTCTCAACTATTTTGGAACCCCTTTTGCTCAAGCATATCTAAGTGAATCAAGTAATTAGCCCCAAAAATGGATAAGAATGTCTCAAGTTGCCTGAAAATTTCCAATTCCATCATGCTTCATTTATTCGGTACAGAAAATGCGTATAATTTATTCACTTTTTTTGCTAGTGAGAAACATGCACTAAAAGTTCTTACCAAAGGATTGTCTCGATCGGCCTATGTTTCTCTCAGGTTTTGGCAAGTTGAGAATGATGGATATCTTTGAATCTACTTGATGGAGAGTGTGGAAAACATGAATAATATGGTTGCCATCTAGTTGTAGTTGACTAGGATTAATTGTAGTCTTGTTTGTATGCTTAATTGTAGGGGAAAATTGTTTATGTATTACTGTAGGGAGAAGTGTGTGTGCTTAATTGTAGCATAGAATTATGTTAGAATTTTTTATTTTATTTTATTTTATTTTATTTTATTTTTTTGTACAAATATTAAATAGAGCTCCTCCTTTGTAATGTTTTCACATTGAAATTCAAAATTTCTCACCGGGAATAAAGAGAAGGCTGTTTCAGGCAGGAGGAATAAAGGAATAAAAAGAAGGATGTTTCATGTTGTATACTGCTGTTGTCATTGTGTGATTTACAGAAAAGGAAAACAGATACCAATTGAATTGTCATATTACAACAAACAAACTATAAACANGAAAACAGATACCAATTGAATTGTCATATTACAACAAACAAACTATAAACAAAGCCTTATTCCCAGTAAATTTAGGATAAGTTATATTGAATTCTTATATTTGTCATAGGAATGCCTCATTTTTTTCTCCGTAATTATTTCTTTCATCTAACTCCGTATATAAAGGTTGAACCCCAACCTTGAGGGTCCCCCACCGACCCTGTCCTGGACCATCGTGGAGGAGGTAAATCGCAGGATGTGCCTCCCAAGAGTCAGGGTGGAGAGCTTATGGATAGGCCTGGGCTCTAACTCCGTATATAATTCTCATTAAACTTGGTGACAGTCCAGTAGGAAAACAAAAAACCAACCAAACCTAAAGAAAACAAATTCCACTCACACATGGAAAAGAAGCGCGTGAAGCCTGCAGGTGGAAAAGGCAATTCTAGGGCAATTTTTGCAAATCAAACAAGGAAAAGTTGGAAAGTGGTAAATATTTTCCATCGTTCCTGGAAAAGCTTGCAAATCTAACACAGCCTGATTGAAAAGTTTGGTACCTCAGTTGTTCCCTATTATTTATAATTAAGATAAAATTGAAGTTAGGTAATATCTTTCGGAACTTAATTTTGATTAACATCTTCAATTTGATGGTTGATTTAACTTGATAATAGTAGACAGTTAATTTTGATAGGGACATCTAAATATTATTCCAATCTTCTCATGCAATATTTCCTTGGAAGTCACAGAACCAGTAATATGTGACTCTATTAGCAACATATATAATTGAATTGACATATAAGAACTATATACTGAGCATGTTTGTTAGTTAGTATTTAACAGAATTTTAACTATACATTTTAAAGGATATTGATCTACAATTTTTCATCAATTTTTATCAAAATTTAGTAAAAATCTGATTTTAATTTATATCAAATAAGGGTTACACAAGTTGTTAATGATTTATCGCCTTGGAATCTGTTTTTCAATACAATGAGCAGAGGCAAAAACTTTTTTTACTTTACACAAAAGCATACAAAGTGTAAAAAGAAGAAAAGTCTTGAAAAGTACGTTTGTGACTAAGTAATCCATCTGCCCTTGAGAAAGCTCTTACAAATCCTTTCCCAGTATTTCCTATCTGCTTCTGCTTTAATTAACTTCAACTTAGCTTCTTCTGCAAAACCTTTCTGCAATTTTACAAAAATGAGTTTTAAGATTATAAGATTGAAAGGCAATTGCAACAGTTAAAATGACCATTGCATGTGACTCTAATGCACTCAGATGTGAATATAGCAAGGTAATCATGTCATAAAATGAAGCAATTTTTATATTGACTGTCAACTTTGCGCAAATCCCTCCTCCTTTATTAGAGTTTAGGATCCACTATGGAAGGTAAAAAGGGTCTGGAGATGATAGATGTAAACCTCTTGAAATCTTCTTCGTTTAAGCATAGTTGAAGGTCAAAATACTACAAGGACTCGCGTCATAAGAGACATAAAATTTTGCACTAGTTGTCAACATAGGGTTTGGGGCCGATTATGGAAAAAACACATTCCAAGAGATTTTGAAAACCAATAAACACAATTTACTATGGGTATTTTGGAAGAATGTATTCTAGAATAGTCGATTAATGGAGAATGTGTGGTTGAAAAAGAAGGAAAAATTATTGATGTGATGGAAAATATTATTTTATTGAAGAATGTGTGGTTGAAAATAAGTAGAAAAATGAAAACGAAAAATTTTAATGTATACCAAACATGGACATATATATTGTTTGTCTACCTCAATGGAGTCATTCGAGACAAGACGATCAATGAGATTGTCAAGAATATCTTTTGTGTATTCAGGATGTCCCTGAATTCCTAGAATGTTGTCTCCAAATCTGAACATTTCTACTCCTGTTTTATCAGAACATGCAAGAACTTGTGCACCCATGGGCACTTCGCAAACCTGTCAATTAATTTCACAAGCTGTCAAATTTCTTCGAGGAAGTTAAGAAAAATATTATACACACAAACTCGCGTTAACCATGTAGAGAGAGAGACCTCATCTTGATGGCACTCAATGATTGAAAGAGTGGGAGGAACTTCATAGGAACTGTCATCAACATAGCCATAAAAGAAAAACTCCTCAGCAAAGCTAACTTTCCTTATTCCAATATCCCAACCACTATACGCTTTCCCTACTTTTCCTCCCAAAGCTCTACACAGAACCTTGAAAAAGTAAAACATAATTATAAGTAAAAATTGAAACAAAATTAGCCTTCATAAAGTGTCATTTTGTTGGATTCGCATATATACCTGATGGCCAAAGCAAATCCCAAGAACTTTCTTTTGCATGGTAAATAATGTTTGCAAAAGAAAGCAAAGTTCAAGAATCCAATATTCATCCCCATATGCATCATGAGGGCTTCCACTGATCACAAATCCTTCATAGTTTTGAAGATCGTCCATGTTGGGAAATTCCCGCTCGACTACACGGAACAAGTCCCATTTCTCTCCTTCATCTGCTAATGCTTCAGTAAATACATTGAAATATCCACCGTACACTTTCTTCACATACTCTGAATCCCTTGCTGCCATTAGTAGTGCAAATCTTTTCTCTCTCTGGACCTTCATCTTCTAAAATAAGTGAAAATTGGAAATTTCTTGTAGGATAAGTGGAGCGTATAGGATTGTTATAGGCAAGTATGGAATTACAATGGAAGGGACTGATCCTTTTATACAAGAAAGAAAGAGCACGGTAGCAATAGTTGATGATGGAAAATTCACTAGCTAAGTGTTTTGCATAGAATAATATTAAATTTCTCCTTTAGAATAGATTCTCACTGCTTCTGCTTACGAATTTTTACTTGTTGAACAACTTGATGAGAAGTTTATCAACTAAGACAACTTCGAATAATCTAATTGAAATAGATCATTACAAACGAATCTTTAGTTTCCAAACTTATGTTTGTCCAAAACAAAAGTTCAATGAACATCTCCATACTTACTTTTATCTTCTAACTTCATGAATTCTATATTTAATCTACAAATTAGGCAGGGTAAGACTGGAATAATTTAGTAGAATCTATTCTATTTTGATTCATCGCTCCAACTTATCAATTTTTACATGTTAGGCGAGGTAAGATTTGAATAATCTAGTAGAAATATATTTAATATAAACTTGGGTGAAAATCCTTTTTGAGGTTCTTTCTGTAAGAATCTTAAAAGAGTTTTAAAAGTCAAAGAGTCAATTGATAGGTTGTATAGATGAACTAAGAGTTCTTGAGTTCATGGAATATGGAGAAAAAGTTGTTTGATTTATGATAGTCTGCCGCCAAGTTAAAGCTTGAACGTCCACTTTGCAGATCGAAGAAGGTGACCGAAGTTCTAATTGGAGGAGAACGAAGAGTTCTCAAATGATCCATAGTGAGAATTAAGAATTACCAAATTAACAGCTACTAAGTTACCGAATAGTTAATAATTATCTGTTTTTAGTTTTGACCCTACGTGCAAAATTATTCTATTAAAAGCAATCACCCACTTTTTATTAATTTATAAATGATTAAGCATACACGTCCAATTTTCCTATGTTTAAATACTGCAGTTTATAATATGAAAAGCAATAAATAATGAACACCAAAATGATGACGAAGAAACTCCAACTGGGTAAAAACTCCAGGACCAAGCCAGTTACTTCTACTATAGACAATATGGATTACAATCTATTTCCAGCCTAGCAAATTCCACTAGTTCCCGCTGTTGTATTCATGTAATCTCCAAGATCTATTTTACCCACCAACTTCCCGATCTTCTATACTTAGATGTTGTCTAGCCAACTCCACTAGACTTTCCGATCTATTTCATGTAGCTTCCAGCTTCTCGATCTTCTTCAATTGTCTCTTCAAAGTGGAAATTCAAGAATCTCCAATTCTTGTGCTTTTCTTATGCTTGCAGTCCACCTTCCCCAATTCCTGACCGAGAGAGTACCTTTCTCAAAGTGTTAAGGAAGTTAGGTGTTTTGGATTCATGACCCTTGATGTTTTCCCAAAACTTGGTTGCCGAATTTTAAGAATGACATGAATGATTCCAACAGTGAATTGTGTTCTTGGATCTCTCAAAAGATAATATGAATATGTTATACCAATAAGGTAAAATGAAACCACCCTTTTTCATGAAAGAGCACTAGTGTTTGTAGTTGGAGGTGTATAAGTAGTATGAACCGTGTAAAACTCTCCAAAATCGCGAACTAGGGTTAGCTGCTCAACAATGTCACTCGAGCGAGGGAGACTTGTCGCTCAAGCTAAGGGTATGTCGCTCGAGCGACGCATATGTGAGAAGTGAGCGATAATGGTTCTTTTTCTGTCGCTCGAGCAATGACCATGCGTGAGGCTAGCAAGATTCCAGCGCCACTTCTTCCTTGTTTCCAAACTCAAACTCAAACTCTATACTACCTAACTCAACTTTACAAAACTACACTTCATTCCTTGACTTTTACACATGTTCAATCACGTCATTTTTATCACATAATTGCCAATTACAATATTGAACCTAACACATAGGAGATAAACGATTCTGGTGAACCTAACACATAGGACAGCCTGGTGATTACAGTTAGGAGGTCAGAAAGTACTAAAGCTTAGTTGAGTCTAAACAGTCTTTAAGTCTTTATCGTTTATAATAGATGCTACTAGCTTGGGCCCGAAGTTTTCATCACGTGAGAGGTTTTCTCCGTAATCAGTTTTGTGGTGTTATTTACTTTTATGCAATATATCAA
Source organism: Fraxinus baroniana (assembly GCA_903798355.1). Taxonomy (NCBI): domain Eukaryota; kingdom Viridiplantae; phylum Streptophyta; class Magnoliopsida; order Lamiales; family Oleaceae; genus Fraxinus; species Fraxinus baroniana. The sequence continues at coordinate 9,249 of CAIGRO010087554.1, read as the reverse complement.
CTGCAATAATTAATTCAGGATAGTATTGCATGTAAGTTAATATGGATATAATTATTAATTGTGACTTGTTGTACTTATTAATAGGTAAATTCAAATTCCGCATAAAACACATATTTACCCCTTTTAGGTATTAGTTGGGCTGAACATCTTTTCAAGTGGTATCATAGCCTCAATACAATTCTTGACCCTAACTTAATCTAGATGGGTCAGACTCTTTCTATGCCTCCATATTTTAATGGAAGCAATTATGCATATTGAAAAGTTGGAATGAAAGCTTTCTTAAGTCTCTAGACTAGCAAATATGGCTTAGTGTTCAAAATCATTAGATTGTCCCTTCTACTAGTGTTTTAGGTATAGTTACTCCTATAGACATTTTTCTTTGGACTAAAGACGACCTGAGTGTAACTGGAATAGTGAAGGGATTCATGCCATATTTATGGTTGTGTCTGTCGAAGAATTTAAGAGAGTATCGATATGTGAAACTGTGAAAGAAGTTTGGGATATCTTAGAGACCACACATTAGGGAACGAAAATTGTCAAGAACTCCAAACTACAGATGTTGACCACTAGGTCTTAAGAAATTAAAATAAAGGATGATGAATCATTTGATGATTTCTATTAGAAGTTAAATGATATAGTGAACTCTAATTTCAACCTACGTGAGAAAATTCCTAAGTCTAAGATTATTCGAAAAGTTCTTAGATCCTTACCTAAGAGATTTAGACCTAAGATCACTACAATTGAAGATAGCAAAGACTTAGATGCTGATAAGTAGAGTAGCTTGTTAGATCTTTCCAAACTTATAAACTTTTCATATCCCAACCAAAGAAGAATAAGTTTATAGCATTGAACACCATTAAGGAAGAAAAGTATGACTTTATTGATACTGAGACCATTAGGGATGAGGAGATAGCTTTTTTTTTTTAAGAAATCTCAAAAAAGTTTTTGTGAATAAAATAAAGCCTTAAGAGGGAAATAAGGGTGCCCTTAGTAAGTTTAGGAAAGACAGGCGTGATAAGACTAATATTTGGAGTTCTAGTAAGAAATCCCAATCAGTTAGATGTAATGAGTGTAAGTGTTTTGGCCACTATAAGAATGAATACTCTAACTATAAGAAGAACCTAAATAAAGGAAAGGGTAAGGCAATGGTTATGTCAATTATTGATGATGAGTCCAATTCTAGTTACCAGAGTGATTCTTCTAGTAATGAGGATGAGAGGAACTATATGGCCTTCCCTTTCATAGTTAAGAGTGATTTAGACAAGGATATTAGGAAGCCAAAGGATGTAAAGCGTAGCGAGCATTCTCAAGAAGACTCTAAGGATGATACAGAGATTTATGAGGCTTATAATTAGTTATTTGATGAGAGTCTTAGAATAAAAAAGGTGAACAAATCCATATTGAAGACGGTTAATGAACTTGAACTAGATTGAGAGAGACTCATAACTAACCTTCAGGAATCTACCAAAAGCCTTAGCGACTTAAGACTTGTCAATGGAACTTAGAGGCTATTGATAAAAACCTAACAAGCAACCTTGAGAAATTCAATACTCAACTCTATTCCTTCCTGAGTAGTTCTAAAAAATATGATAATCTGTTAAGGATGAACAAGTAGCTGAAAATATGAGAGGTCTAGGATATATTCAGATAATAATACTATTAGTACATCCAAAACCACTTTTGTCACATCCACCAACCAACTTAGGAAAGTTGCAAATCCTAACCCAATAGCAATGGTATTTTAGGACAAAGGCCTACTAGACAACTTAGGACCAATCAGCCCATAAACCAATATCAGCAGTCACGTAGTTTTGAACCTAGGTTTGTTCCTACGTGTCACAATTGTGGTGTGTTAGGACATAAAAGGCCTAGGTATTACAAACTTGTGAATAGGAGTAGGAGTCAGGATATCTCTAGAAAGGTTAACTTCTTTACCAATCAGGTTAGCTGCTTGATTGAGATAATGACACAGTTGATTGAGATTACCTCTACTTCTAAGAAGATGTGGGTTAAGAAAAGGGATCTTCCTAGGTATGATGAACAATTAAGCAACTATGTTGTCTATGTTGATCTTAAAGTTAAAAATAACTCTATGTGATATCTTGACAATGTATGCTCTAGACATGTGTGGGAATAAGTCCTTCTTCTCTACTCTTGATTATTGGAATGGCAGTATGGTTGCTTATAGAGATGGTGCTATTGGACCTTTTCTTGGTAAATGTACCGTCACTATATTTGGATCACCTGATATCTCATATGTACTTTGTGTAAAGTGTTTAAAGTCTAACTTATTAAGCTTTAGTCAAATATGTGATGCTGATTTTGAGGTTAGTTTTGTTCAAAAAAGGTGTACTATTTATGATTCTAACAATTACGTTGTCATCAAAAGAGTAAGAACTTCTAGCAGTTGTTATGGAGTTCTTCCTAATTCTAACTATGTGTGTAATAGCGCTAAGATTGATATGAGTAAACTTAGCATCAAAGGCTTGGTCATATGAACTATACAAGTTTGTCTATGTTGCCTAAGAAGGAGGTTGTGAATGGTCTACCTAAACTTGAAAATTTTGAAAATACTATTTTTGGACCATGTCAACAAGGTAAACAATATAGAGTGAATCATAAGCAAACTACGATCATCTTGACAAACAGACCTTTAGAATTATTCCATATAGACTTAATGGGACCATCTAGGACTAAGGGCCTTGATGGTAAGCTTTATATTTTGGTTGTGGTTGATGAATTTTCTAGGTTTACATAGATTAAGTAGTTGAGAGAAAATTTTGAGGTGTTCAACGTAGTTAAATCCTTGTGTAAGAGACTTAAGAATGAGAAACATTCCATAATAACTAGAATCCAAATCATGGAAAAGAGTTTGAAAATTCTAACCTTGAAAACTTATGCTTGGATGAAGGAATCCAGCAAGAATTTTCTTCATTGATCACTCCACAACAAAATGGAGTAGTTGATAGGAAGAATCATATGCTTTAAGAATTGTCTAAGGCCATGCTCCATGGTAAAGGTCTAGCAATACATTTCAGTGATGAAGCCATTAACATCGCTTGTCACATAGTGAACTGGGTTTACCTTAGACCCAAGACTAAAAAGACACCTTATGAGATTTTGGAAGGGAAAAAAGCTTATTGTCAAATACTTTCAAGTTTTTGGTAGCAAGTGCTATATTCTAAGAGATATAGAGAACTTAGGCAATTGTGACTCTAAGAGTGATGAAAAAACTTTCTACGATACTTTAGGAACAATAGAGCCTATCCTATGTACAATTCTTGTACATGACTTGTGATGGAGTCTTTAAATGATGTGATTGTAGATGCCTTCAGTGAGGGTTTAAATAACTTGACATCTGCTAGTTATGTAACCCAATTTGAGCTTAAAAAAGTAGAAGAAGCCCTTATTGATGAATGTTGGGTGAATGTAATGTATGAGGATCAAAACCAATTTGTGAGAGATAATGTATGGTGTTTGGTTCCTAGACCTAATGATTGTAATGTTATTGGTACTACATTGATATTTAAGAATAAAATCGATGATCTAGGTACCATAACTATGAATAGGGCTAAGTTAGTTGTCGAGGAATACACCCAGGTGGAAGGTGTTGACTTTGATAAGACCTTTGCTATTATAGTTCGTCTTGAATCCATTAGAATTCTCTTTACTGTTTCTTTTACCTTAGGGTTCAAGTTATATCAAATGGATGTCAATAGTGTTTTCTTGAATGGAATACTTCAAGAATAGGCTTATATTGAAAAACCTAAAAGGATTTATCAATCCTAAGTTTCCACATTATGTCTATAAATTGAATAAATATTTACATGGTCTTAACACTCGTGGAATATGGTTTTTCAAGAGGTGGTGTAGATAGAACTTTATTCATATGACATATTGAAAAAGTCATCACCATAAAACAGATTTATGTTGATGACATCATCTTTGGTTCTCCCATTAACTCTTTCGCTCATGAATTTATTAAATGCATGAAGTAAGAATTTGAGATAAGTATGGTTGGAGAATTGAGCTACTTTATTGGTTTCCAAGTAAAAAAATATGATGATAGGTTGTTCATATTTTAATCAAAGTACGCCTATCAAGAGATTTGGGCTAGATAGCAAAAAACATACTAGAACACCCATAAGAACAAGTGTTAAGTTAGGTCATAATCCTACCAGTAAGAGTATTCATCAGACACAATATAGCAGTATGATAAGTAGATTACTTTATTTTACTACCTGTAAACTATCATAGCATTTAGTGTTGGAGTTTGTGTGAGAATTCAGGCTAAACCCATGGAATCTCACTTGAGTATTGTGATGCGTATTATTCAATATGTTAATGGTGCTATAGATCATGTAATTCTGTACTCTAGAGATTTTAATCTTAATCTTACCGGCTACTCCGATGCGAATTGGGTAAGAATGTCGATGAAAGAAAGAACATATCGGGAGGATGTTTCTATGTAGGTTCTAATCTTGTAGCTCGAAAGAGTAAGAAACACAATTTTATGAAATTATCCACAATCGAGGCCGAATATATAGCTTCAGGTAGTTGTTGCACTCAACTGCTTTGGATGAAGCAGATGTTGAGTGATTATAGAATTGAACAGGGTATTATGACTGTGTTTTGTGATAAGACAAGGGCCATTAATATTTCCAAAAATCATGTTCATCATTCTTGGACCAAACATATTGATATTAGACATTACTTTATCCAATATCTTGTAAAGACCCATGTTGTAACTCTTGAACACATCTCTACAGAGAATCAATTAGTTTGCATGTTTACCAAGCCCTTAGATGGTCTTATGTTCGAGTTTCTTAGGAAAGCTATCGGTGTCTGTGTACCTCCTTGATTAGGTACTTAGGTACATGCATGTATAGTTCATAGAGTTCATACAGTCTTGCATGCATCTCAATCTCTGCACATTCATTTTGTTTGAATTTTTCATTTATCTAAAAAAACTAAAAATAAATAAATAAAAAGGGAATTTTTGAAACTACTAGATATTATTTGATTTAATTTAACATGCTTTTTGTGACCAAGTATGCATACATTTGATGAATAGTAATATAGTTTCCATTGCTTTGCTTAAGTTTTATGTGGAGTACTTAATATAGGTTTCTTCTTGTACTATATGTACAGTACACGCAATGATCTCGCGAGTGAGTCTTAACCACATGTGTAAGATTTGGAATGGTAATTACCTGTTGGTGAGGTAACCTTGAACTTGAATTGACTTTTAACTAGTTGACTTAAACTCTATTATATTCCCTAAAAAGAAAAATCTTTTCATCTTATACTCTTTTTCGAAACCTATTTGACTTGAGGAATTAAGCATGAGGGGTTTCTCAAAACCTAATGCCTTAAGGTCATCTGACTTGGAGTCATTGGCCCAAAACTTGTTACAGTGGTCATTTTAGTCATTTAATGGAGAAAGTCTGTATCTAAAATGTGAAAAAAAAAACAACTATATATGCTTAAATTTAGGGGGAGAAAAGAAAAATCTACATAAAAATAAGAGATGAATTGCTAAATAAGCCTTAGTGTCTTAGGTTTGACTTTCATTAGGGAAAAATACTCATCCTACAATGATGTTTAGTATGTCATTTCTCACAAATTGAAGATTTGGAGTTTTACTCACAGGGAATTAGTGGCAATTTTCACACATGGATCACTTGTACAATTTACACTATTTAAACTTGATCTGAGTGTGTAGGAAACTTTTTCTATTCGTTGATTATGCCTTGTGATCAATTGCATTTTTTGAGTTATCATACATGTTGGAATGTGTGCAATGAAGTTTAAAAAATGAAAAAAAAAAAGTGCTATTTTTCAAAATTTTAAAAAAACTAGTAATATTCATGTCAAAAAGGTCTCGCTTGCTTCGCGTTGATACACCGCTCGAGTGATAGCTCCAATTTCAAAATGTCAACACGTAAACCCATATTTCAAATTTTCACTCCTTCCTTCGCTCTTCTCACTCAAAATTGTTATCACTCATCTCCATTTCTTGCATCAATTCACTAATTGGACGTTATTGCATCAACCTTTGAAGGATTGTCATTACTTAACATCAAGTTTCAACAAAATCTACGATAAATTTCGAAAAATCCAAAGTTTTTTTCTTTAATTCTTAAACTTTTGTTGGATTTGTGATTTCCATGTATGTAGTTAATCCTTCTTGCATACTGTTCAATGAGTTAGCTAAGTTTGATGCATTTCCATGAATTGATGCCTCCAATTTCATGAATTGTATCCAAATTTCCCTAAATTTTGAAAATTAAGGTTCGTCGTGCGACTTTGGTTGATTTTTTAGTTTTAGATTCGTTTTTTATGGAGTACGGGATAGGATTTAAATGATGTTTTGCTGTAATTGTGGTTTGTTTTGGTTGATTTCCTATGTTTGATAGTGGTTTGCATCTCATGCTTCACACACGCACGCCATACGTTCAATGTATTATCTCATCGACATTTTTCATCCATTTTTTACATATAATTGACCGAACACATTGAGCACACTCATGTATACATCTTAGTCCTTACATTTCACATTTGGCGAGTTTTTTCATTGAATTTGATGTTGACACGATATTACACGTTTGCCCTCCGTTCACCCGATGTCAAGGCACATCATCACAGTACCCGTCATGCAGTCAAGGCACTGAGTCACCCTGTATCAAGGCTCCATGACACCTCAATCCTTGTATTGTACGACATTCGATCACGACTCACGTCAATTAATTAGTCACCTACGTCCATAGGTTCTCTAAATTGGATTTTTATCGTTCTGTGTGATCATGGCATGTTTTTGCATCGTCTTACCTGCATTAGATAGCGTTGCATCGATTTACGTGCATACGACACGTTTGTCTAGATTTCAGTGTATGTGGACAATTTTTGCACCGTTTAGCTTACATACTGCTCGTTCACCTCGTTTCACGTGCATTCATGCATATCATTAGTTAGTTTTTCATCAAGGTATATAATATATTTAGTTGCATCTATTGATGTGTTTGTATTGCACACTGGTCACAGATGTCGCCTGAGAAAGCGAAGACTACCGTACAGATATCTAGTGCTTCAATTTCCTATAGATCTAGACTCATCTCTTCTACTGGCCAAGATGTTTTTGGATCTCAATTTTCATTACACCTTGTTCTGGTAGACGTGAGGTAATACTTTCTAATCTTACCCCGATCTTGCTGACATCTTCGCTTTACGTGGATATGAGCCTTTACTTGTTGAGCTATATCCCTTGCCTAGCCTCCTTGTCCAGGAATTCTATGCTAATATTTACAATATTAACAGGTTGAGTTTTGAAGTCTTTCTTAGGGAAAGTATGCTAAAGATTAGTACGGACGTTATATCTATTATTGTTCACGTTGCCCGAGTTATACACAATTTTATTTCCTATACCTTTTCCCTACCCATGGATAAGGCTAGATCTCTTTATGCACTTTTGTATGGAGACTCTATAAACCTTTGCTCCTTCAGATACAGCTGTGCTAGTTTGTCAGACTGTGCTAGCTATTTCTATTGATGACCTGCTTTCAGTTGATTCCTTTGATATTCCTCCTTCATCTCATTATAATCTTCCTATTTCCACTACTGACATTCTATCATCTTCTACTTTTGCTCCTATTCCACCACCATTCATTGATCATATTCCACCATCTACTTCTGTTCTCATTAACCCTTTTGTGGCACTTATGGGACAGATGTCTAGCATGCTCGAATGATGGTTGAGATTACCCAGCTGAGAACCACCACTAAGCGTTACAGAGCAGAACCTACCACACTTTGAGGTGATAGAAGATTATGATAAATCAGGCGACATTGGGATGACGGCGATGATTCTGATGAAGGAACAGATGGAGATGATGTTGCTTGTGATTAGTTGTTAGATATCCATTTATCATTTATGACAAAAAGGGTAGTTAGTAGTAGTATTTTGGTAATAGTATTTTGTGGATGTATATTAATAATGGTATAATTATTTTTTGGGATATTGACATTTTTTAGATGTATATGATATTTTTAGCTTAGCTAGATTAAGTTTCTATATTCCATGATATCAATGTTTGTTTTTGGTATATTGATTTACATTGATAATTCATCTTAATTTAGTTAACATGATTATGAGCTTATTCATATCTATCTCAATTATTTTTATTTCCTTTACCATTTTACGTGTTTTTACACTTGGTATTTGAGTTGTTGATTTCACAAACATGTTTGACAAGGAAAAAGCAAGTTACAATTGAATCACCTGGTTTTAGGTAGATTAGTTTGGTTGTCTTTGGTTTTGTATTACATGTATTTGTCACAAAGTGTCAAAGGGAGAGTTTGTTAGGTTTTATAGTTGTTAGCAATCTTTAGACAAGATATAAAAGAGTTTTAAAAGTTAAAGAGTCAATTGGCAGGTTGTATATTAGAATTAGGAGTCCTTGAGTGCATTTATAGAACAAGAAGAAAAAGTTTCTGGATTAGCCTACCACCAAGTGATGCTCAAGCATCCAAAACACAATCAATCTTGCCCGCATGTCACATGTATGTCACTCGAGCGATGATGTTTCCCATGAAATCCTAGTTCGCAATTTTCAAGAGTAATTCTATATATTTTATACTACCCAAATCCTATATATTGTATATACCCAAGACCCATTTCATATAAAAGGTTGGTTGAACATTTTTTTTATAAGAGAGACTACATTGTACACATCATTCATATAATTCAATCTCCTCTTGATTCAACCAAATCATTGAAAAACATCAAATCCACATAATCAAAACACCAAAAACCCTTACTTCCTTATAATATGTAAGAGTTTTGAAGATCAAGGAAGAAGACTAAAGTTCTGATTGGAGGAAAACAATGAGTTCTCGAATGATCCATATGAGATAAACGATTATAGAAGGTTGGGAGCTAGTGCATGAGCATGTAGTTCAGGAGGGTCTTAGCAATTAGAATCAGAGGTCATAAAGTACTAAAGTGTAGTCAAGTCTAAGCATTCCGTAAGTCTTTATTGTTTATAGTAGATAATACTGGCTTGGGCCCTGAGTTTTTATCCCGCAAAAGAGTTTTCTCCTTCATCAATTTTATGGTGTCATTTACTTGTATCCAATATATCAACTGCGGTAATTCAACTTAGGATAGTATTACATGTGAATTCATTTCGATATAATTAATAATTGTGACTTGTTGCACTTATTAATTGGTAAATTTAAATTCCGCATAAA
>CAIGRO010087529.1:0-27469 GCA_903798355.1 Fraxinus baroniana | reverse complement strand
AATTAATGTAAAATTATTTTTGATATTTAAAATTTATCGACCATATATTTATTATAACTGCACTTCAACATTTTCAACAAATTTTAAATCGCTTAAAACGCATATTTGTAACTTAAAATATTGAATCAAACGTTTAAAAAATAAAAATAAAAAATCGGCTCAAGTGGTTTAGCCGAGCCGAGCCGTGGCTCGGCTCCGGCTTGTGCGGCTTGTGAATAGTAAAGAGGCCACTGCCTCTTTTAAATATATATATATATATATATATATATATATATCTGCGATTTTTCCTTCTAACTAGGTCTAAATTCAAATTAATAAATTTGAAAAATGGGGTATCCTGCTGAGGATACCAAGGACCAATTAATTTACAATTTTTCTCCCTAATTGGGCCTCTAAATGGCACATTAATCAATTTACAAAACTGGATCGCTTTCTAAATACAAGCTAGGTCGAATTAGGATCCCTTTGCCATAGCTTTTCTAAAGCCGAAAGGAGCTTTTGAATTCATTTGATTAATTTCATGAAAGTGTTTTTTGTTAGTTAGAAGAACTTTTAGAGAAAAACGATCAAATGTGACTTCTTCTAAAAACACTTCCAGAATATAAAGTTTTTTTAAAAATTAATTTTCAAATAAAAATGAAAGGGAAATTTAAACGAAGATGAATTTCAAGAAAATAAAGATAAGCTAAAAGTCAAGTTAATGACCTGTATTGTTGCAAATAACTTGCTCACGTAGAAGTTGTGTTACTTAAACTATAAGTTAAATTGTACGATACTAGATGCCAACTCAAAATCTACTTGGTATTTAATAGCTTCGTAGGACTTTGTCGTTAGCTTTATTAATGATCTTAAACGGTTAAGGTGGAGGTTGGACGCCTAATTAGATGTCCAAAAAAAATTAGTAAAACCGTTTAAATTTCATTTAGCAGTTCTTGCATATCACATTTTCTTAATCACGTATAATTCGACTCAAAAACATGTTATAATAGTTTAATACCTAAAATGAATGCGAATTATTTATAATTTCACATATATATAGTCCCATTTGTGTACCTATCTGCAATATTTCCTTCTAACTAGGTCTAAATTCGAATTAATCAATTTGAAAAATGGGGGGTATCCTGCTGAGGATAACAAGGACCAATTAATATACAATTTTTCTTATGGGGCCTCCAAATGGCACATTAATCAATTTACGAAACTGGATCGCTTTCTACATACAAGCAAGTTCGAATTAGGATCCCTTTGGCACAGCTTTTTAAAAGTCAAAAAGAGCTTTTGAATCCATTTGACTGATTTTATGAAAGTGTTTTCTGCTAGTTGGAAAAGCTTTTAGAAAAAGACGATACAAGGTGCCTTCTTGTAAAAACACTTCCGAAATATAAAGCTTTTTTAAAAATTAGTTTTCAAATAAAAATTAAGATAACTTTCTTCAAAACTCTTTTACAGGAAGTAAACATAAAAGTTATGTCAAACAGATCCTTAGTTTGTTAGTATTCTATCTAATATGGTCCTTAGATGGCACATTATTTCAATTAGAAAATTTGGGTAATCCTTTAATAACAACTAGTTCTAATTGACTTTATAACTTGGTCCCTAAACAGCACATTAACCAATTTGAAAAATTGGGCAGCCTTCTAAAACATCAATGTCCATTAGCATTTCCAATTAGTGTCCCAAAATATCATAACATTTCTATTTTGGGACATGCTTTTCATTTCCTAAGTAATCTCTAATGTTTAACAAGTTTTTAATTCTCTAATCTTCTAAACGTTTTATCCAAAAGATTTGGAACGTGTGTGGCCCACTATAAGACAACAAAAAACACGCGCTAAAATATGCTTGTGTCTGGGTTGAGACGAACTCAACGTTGAATGGGTCCAATCACGTTTGACAACACTATATGGCTACTTCCCGAGCCAATGATTATGATGATTGCTTTTGTTGTTAAATTAATGGCAAGTACAATTAAAATAAAGAAAAATAGAATAAAGAAGAAACAAAGTATGTAGTAACAAATCTCCTTAAATTAGATTTTACTCACTGCATTGGTGCCAACAAAATAATTGGATGTCTGTCTCAAGATACATGTTTCTTTCAAAGTAGGTACTGTACTATCCAATCATTTTGGTTGAATCAAAGTGTAGACAATATTCTTCTTGAACAGAATAAACATGAACTAAATACTCAGATGGAATTTTATTTCTAAAAGTAACTCAAAACAAAATTTTATTTCAACATCAACAAAATAAAAAGAGCAAAATTTTTGAAGAGATGCGAGAGTTAGAAATCAGTTATAACTTGAATTGATTTGGTGTATGAAATATGTAACTACATGTCACATATTTATATATTTTCAAGTGATTTTCGGAATGGTTGCATCTTTTGATATAAATTAATATGGATCATTATATTACACATTTTCATATTTAATGATCTAGATTTCCACCCAATCAAAAGATTATAACTTTTCATTATGTATCTTTTTGAATAGGCATATCCAATTCAAAATATTATGACTTTTCAATATGCACATTTTGCATTTGAAAAGTCATGGCTAATCATCACACCAATTGGAGACTTTTTCCAATTTACAACTATGGAATTAATCATTTAATTTCAGCAATCCTTCATATAAATGGAAGAAGTAGACAAGATCAACAGAGACGAAGAAGGGTATTGCTGAAAAATAATGCATCGTGATTCATGATAGGTAGCTTTCGTTTTGAACTCTCTTTAGTGAGAATCTATCGGACTCACTTGACTAATCAGTGGATGCAATATTTTGAACTATCAAACGTTATTGCAAGTTTAAACAATAAATCATACATATTATTTTTCATATAAAACTTTGATTCTCTATTTTGTTCATTATTCTATCCCAAACTCTCTTGAATTATATACGTGCATTAAAGAATTCATCTAAATGAAGTTCTCATTTGAACCGGTCAAGTTCACTCTCACATATGTGAAATATATAAAGAGTACTCTACAATATTCCACATGTACTATGATAAGTGTGTTTTTACTCACTTATTTGGCACTTTTTTGGAGTTTATTATTGATAAAATTGAGTAGATTTCTATTTATAATTGTGTAACACTTGCTTTTGTAGACCAAAAATCATATACGGGAAGAGAACAAGGCAAAATGAGGAAAAATGATCAAAAGCGTACAAAATTTGTGAATTTGGGATCAAGGTGAACGAAGGCAGAAAAAAAAGGATTTGTGATGCAATTTATGGAGAACAAAATTGAAATGAAAGTCAAAATTCGAGGACGAAATTGTACAAAATCATAGTTGAGGGACCTAGTGCACAAATATTAGAGGACTTAACTGCAAAAAATGGCAAAAAATATCCCATTTCCTGCACTATAGAGGAGAGGTGGCGTCTTTTAAGTTTTAATTGACTTGTGGACCATTTTGTGCAATTCCAAAAACCCAAGGACCAAGACTGCAATGTTTGTAGATTTTAATATAAAAAATCAGCACTTGGCATTTCTTCTTTGAGTTTGCATTTTTGGTCTCTGCCTGGGACGTCGTCTGTCTTCTTCCTTGGCTGGTTTCTTTTCATTTTCTTTCTTTTTTGTTTTCATTTCTTTTTCTTTCCTTTTTGTGAAGAATTATATCAGCTGAGCAACAGAGTTTATGAAGTGATGGAGTATTTAGGATGACTTGAAGTGTTGTTGCAGCCTAGTTTGTGAAGCCCAGTTAGCTTTTATTTTATATAGCCTGTTTAGATAATAAAGTGAAAAACGTGTATTGCTTTTATGTTTTTTGGTTGCTCACGTTTTTCCTGTTTACCGAACCTTTCTCCATCTATATATGATGGAGATCATCTTCTGTTTCAATTAATCAATATCATCGATTCTATAAAATTGTTTTACATTTTTGCTTTGTTCATGGTATCAGAGCATGGTTCGAAGCTTTGAGTAATTTTTTTTACTGAAATTTATATGGTGGCACTCAAGGTTCCACCTCGATTTGAATCTGAAGATGATGAAGTTACAGAAAAGCAAGTTGCAGAGAAGGCATATTCTAATTGATCCATTAGATCAATTGGTTATTTCACATTTAACAGGTCATAATTATCTTAGCTAGAGTAGATCTATTAAGATAGCCTTGGGGGCAAAATTAAAAATGGGTTTTATTGATGGAATTGTAGAAAACCAGTAGAGAATTCAGCTAAGTTTGAACAGTGGGTACGAGTTGACTGTATGGTCAGATCATGGTTATTTAATTAAATTTCAAAAGAAATTGTGGAGGCTTTTATTTACGCTGTGTCTGCGAATGATCTCTGGGAAGAATTGAAGGAGAGATATGGTGAGTGCAATGGACCCCTATTATACCAGTTGCAGAGGGAAATAGGAAGCATATCCCAAGGGATATTGACAGCTAAGAAATATTACACAAAATTGAAGAAACTGTGGGATGAATTAGCATGTTTAAAGCCTGTTCCTGCTTGCACTTGTGTAGCTTCTAAGGAAGTATAAGATCTGACAGGTTTCAATCGTTTAATGCAATTTTTGATAGGACTAAACGATACTTTTGATCATATAAGAAACTAGATTCTGGTAATGGATCATCTTCCTTCAGTCAACAAGGCTTATTTGATGGTGCTTAGAGTTGAAAAACAAAGAGAAGTGCACATCATTTTTCCAGAAACAAATGACAACATAGCTATGCTAGTCAAAACTTCTGAGTATAGGAGAGATAGTGGAGGTAGAACTGGCTACTGTAGAGGATTTGGCATGGGACGTTTCAGTAGAGGAAATTACAATTCAGCAACGGGAAACATAAGGAGATATGGTGTTACAGAAAATGAAAATTCACATTGTGACCATTGTAACATGAATGGTCATACAAGGGATGTCTGTTTTAAACTTAATGGATACCTGGATTGGTATAGAGATCTAGAGGCTTCACTGATGGAAAATTTTTGGCTAACATGACAGAGACACCATTAGATATTGGTGAGGATCTGATGAATGAGATGAGGAAGAATGATTCAGCAAGTATAGCAAAAATGGTGAAGATAGAAGTTCATAGAGCCTTAAGAGGAAAAACGTTAATGGATATGGAAAATAAGGTGAATTTTACTCATATTAAGGAATATGCAGGTATGAGTTTTTATCATTCCTTTTTGGCTAAGCTTGATTGTCTGAAACCTGGGACTTGGATCATTGACACGAGTGTGAGTAATCATATCTGTGCAGATATTAAGTTGATAACAAAAATAAAAATCACAGCACAACCTATACATGTCTATTGACCAGATGGAACTACTAAACCAGTCAACAAAATTGGAAATGTAAAATTGAATTCACAATTATATCTCATAGACTCACTATATATCCCTAATTTCAAATTCAATCTTCTGTCAGTTCCCAAACTCACTCAAAATGCACATTTGAAAATGATATTTTACCCTAATTTCTGCCTATTGCAAGACCTGCAGAGTGAAAGGATTTTAGCGGTTGGCAAGCTTGTAGGAAAATTTGTATCTGTTAAATGAGTCTAGCTTTTGTTTTAGTAATGAAAGAACCATCGATCAATCTAGTATCGAGTCTGAAAATTTTGGTTCCTTTCCATTTTGTAACCAAGCTTTTGATGCAATAAAGATTCTATTTCATCCACTACTGACTCACTCCTAAAATGGCATAGCAGACTTAGACATACATCTTCTCATACTCTACAATACTTGGATTTTCTGAAAAATTCCTCAAAAGAATTTGAAATCTTACAACATTGTGAAATCTGTCACAAGGCAAAACAACAAAGAACTCATTTTCCTGTCAGTTCAATTCATACTGATGCAATATTTGAAACAATACATGTTGATCTTTGGGGATCGTATAGACAATTCTCTTTGACTGGAACACCATATTTTTTAACTGTGGTAGATGATTTTAGTAGAGCTACCTGGACCTTCCTACTTCAACATAAAACACAAGTCACAAAAACCCTTGATTGTTTCTTTAAAATGTTTGAAAACCAATTTGATAGAAGAGTCAAATGCCTAAGGACAGATAATGGTACTGAGTTCCTTAATGTTGAATGCCAAACTTTGCTCCAAAACTCTGGGATCATGCATCATCGAACTTGCGTCTATACACCTCAACAAAACAGAGTAGTTGAACTCAAACATAAGCACTTGCTCCAAATTACCAGGTCCTTAATGTTCCAAGCAAGTTTACCAAAAAAAATTCTGGACCTATTCTATATTGATGGCAACCTTCATAATTAATAGACTTTCCACAAAAATCCTAAGATGGCTTACCCCTTTTGAGAAGCTATATGGGAAGAAACCTGACTACTCACTGATCAGAACCTTTGGATCTTTTTGCTATATTGCCAATACCAAACCACATAAAGACAAGTTTGAGGAAAGGGGTTATAAGTGTGTTTTCCTTAGTTTTAGTCCTGGTCAAAAGGGGTTCAAAATCTATAATATCTCTACCAAACAGGTTCAAGTGTCTAGAGATATAAAAAATTTTGAATCCATTTTTCCTTTCAAGAATAATGTTTTTGATGATTTTTCTCCACCTTTACCCCTCATCAGGGATCTGATTTTGATGAAGACAACACCACACTTTCATTACATAATTTACCAGAAATAGAAACACAACAAGAACCTATAGTTTCTCCAAACACTGCTACTGATTTCGTTCCTTTGATACATGTTCCTTTCCTTGAAACACAATATGAAGAAAACTTTAGTTCTTCGCCTGTTTCATTACCAACTACTCCTGCTCCTATTCTTAGACATAGTACCAGAACCAAATCCAAACCACCCTGGTTGCAAGATTTTGTTACCAATGTTGACAGCACAGAAGATTTGCCAACTGCTAACTTCAGTTCACTTTACAAGAAGAATCAATCTGCTTCGACAGAGTATACTCCTTCTACCTTTCCTTACCATGTTTTACCACACCTTAGTTCATCACATGCTGCTTTTCTAGCTACCTTGTCAATTGTTCAGGAACCAAGTTCTTATAATCAGGCTAGTCAAAGTAAGGATTGGACTCAAGCTATGCAAAAGGAACTTGATGTACTGGAAAGTAACCATACTTGGGAATTGACAAACCTACCATCTGGGAAATAGGCCATTGGCTCTAGATGGGTTTATAAGATGAAACTATACCCAGATGGTACAGTTGACAGGTTAAAGGTAAGACTTGTTGCCAAAGGATATCATCAATTGCAATGGGTTGACTATTTTGATAGCTTCTCACCAGTGGCAAAAATGGTTTCCGTGCAAATACTCTTTACTATAGTGGCTGCTAAGGAATGGCCTTTACATCAGCTGGACATTAACAACGCCTTCCTTCATGGATTTTGGATGAAGAAGTATATATGTTACCACCAGATGGCTTTCATAAGGCTCAGCCAGGGCAAGTTTGCAAGTTAAAGCGTAGCTTATATGGTTTGAAACAAGCATCACGGCAATGGAACGCTGAACTCTGTTCGAAATTTCACAGCTTTGGTTTTCACCAATCCGAACATGATCATTACTTGTTCATAAAACATCAATCTCAGAGGATCCTCATCCTTCTAGTTTACGTTGATGATGTTCTTGTCACTGGTTCACATGAGGATGATATCATTGCTGTCAAACATTACCTCCATAAGGCTTTTACCATCAAAGATATGGGATATGCAAAATATTTCTTGGGACTTAAGATTGCATGCGGTGCAGAGGGAATGTATGTTAATTAGAGAAAATATATTCTTAATTTGATTCACGATGCAGGATTAATAGGAGCTAAACCAACTCAGGTGCCAATTCCAAAGGGGACTAAACTGACTAATCAAGCAGGTTCATTACTCCATGATCCAGAGAGATATAGGAGGTTAATTGGGAGACTTCTCTACCTGAACTTAATGAGACCAAATATAACATATGGGGTTCAGCAACTTAGCCAATTTGTCCATTCACCGTGCGAATCACATTGGGAAATTGCTATGCATCTACTGAAATATCTGAAAGGATGTCCTTCGAAAGGACTTTACTTTCCTGCACAAAATTCCCTTCATTTACAAGCTTATGCAGATGTTGATTGGGCTTCTTGCCTTGATTCACGAAAGTCCCTTACTAGTTACTGTGTTTTCTTGGGTTCATCTCTTATCTCATGGAAAACTAAAAAGCAAACTACGGTTTCACGTTCTTCGGCAGAGGCAGAGTACCGAAGCATGGGAAGTACAGTTTGTGAATTACAATGGATTACTTACATTCTGAATGATCTTCACATCCCATTCACACCCCCTATCTCTTTATGGTGTGATAACAAAGCTTCTTTACACATCACTACTAATCCGGTCTTTCACGAATGCACGAAGCATTTAGAGATTGATTGTCATTTGATTCGAAATCTTTATAAATCTGGGTTCATTCTTCCTAAGTATATTCCATCACATTCTCAGCTTGCAAACATTTTTACAAAATCTCTGGCTACTCCTCACTTTTATCGTCTTCTTTCCAAGTTGGGGTTGGGTGATTTACACCAACCTCCACGTTGAGGGGGGGATGGAGAATTATATCAGCTGAGCAACTGAGTTGATGGAGTGATGGAGTATTTGGGCTGACTTGAAGTGTTGTTGCAGCCTAGTTTGTGAAGCCCAGTTAGATTTTATTTTATATAGCCCGTTTAGAGAATAAAGTGAAAAACGTGTATTGCTTTTATGTTTTTTGGTTGCTCACGTTTTTCCTGTTTACTGAACCTTTCTCCATCTATATATGATGGAGATCATCTTCCGTTTCAATTAATCAATATCATCGATTCTATAAATTGTTTTACATTTTTGCTTTGTTCATTTTGTTTGTAATTTTGGAGAGTAATCAAGAGCACTAGAAGATAACCTGGGCAAGGAGTTGCAGAAATCAAGTTCTAGCTACAAAAGGGTTTTATCTTTAANCAATATCATCGATTCTATAAATTGTTTTACATTTTTGCTTTGTTCATTTTGTTTGTAATTTTGGAGAGTAATCAAGAGCACTAGAAGATAACCTGGGCAAGGAGTTGCAGAAATCAAGTTCTAGCTACAAAAGGGTTTTATCTTTAAACTTTGATTTTTCTCAATTGTTTTGTCAAATTTGAAATGTATTGGTATAAATATTCTCCTTTGTATCATATGTTTAAAATGAGCTAATTAATTGTGTTGGGATTTGTGGTATTAGTTTAGCTTAGCCTTGATTAATTTTAATATGTGCTTTTTGATGTTAAGTCACTTATTTTCATGTGTTTCTATTATTGAATTTCTTGCATTTTCATTTATGTGGCCAATGAATGATTATGTTTAGTGATATGTGCATCATTCGAGAGAAAATTGTACATTTTAGACCAAATAGTAAAAATCCTAGGTTTGTATAGTATACTATGCGCATTTAGGTGATATAGAGATATACACCTACCCTAGGTGACCTTTTGAGTTATTTTCACAGCAATTTAATGCAATTGGTTAAGTTTTTATCAACATAGAGATATAGTGGATAGTTTAATCAATTAGGGTTAATTTCACTCGAGAGAGGTTATTGATTAAAATTGGAAGATCGGGTCTAACATCGAAATTAAGTAATTCATTAATTGACACGTAAAGAAATTAATTAGGCGACGGTTAAGCGAAACCACGAATCTCAACCACGTTTTCCCTCAAAATTTCCAAGTATTTGTGTTTTTCTTATTTCGTAGATTTCCGCTTTTCAAATCTTATGTTTTTATTGTGTGTGTTTTCTTTTGATTGTTAGAATTAAATTGATTAANCCGAAATTTTCAAGTATTTGTGTTTTTCTTATTTCGTAGATTTTTAGTTTATTTACCGCTTTTCAAATCTTATGTTTTAATTGTGTGTGTCTCTTTTGATTGTTAGAATTAAATTGATTAAAGTCGTGTAATCTAAAGTATACATTTCTCGAGGGATCGACAATTCGGACTCTAAAAGTCCACTTTATTACTTGTACTCGACTCGTGCACTTGCGGTATATTTTCAAACGAACATACTATTTACTAAATATATTCATCACTAAAAGTATAATTTATCCTAATCAAATTTTGGAAGGGAACATTTATTTGCATCATAGAAATATAAATGAGTTAAAAATTAGAAATGCTGATCATTAAGTCATTCATAACTAATTTTCCTAGACTGTAGGATCTCCAATCGCAATGTTAGGAGTCGCTAGATTAGGTTTTCATTAAGTTGACCCATTATATATGCTTTGATCCTATTTTCTTAGATGTGCAATCATTCTCTCTAGATATTTCCTTTGTAAATGGATCCGCTAAGTTATCATTTGACTTAACAAGATCAATTGATATTGTTCCATTTGAGAGTAATTGTAGAGTGATGTCTCGACTTACCGCTGTCCTCTAACTATAGTTGATTGATTCTCATAATGAATATATATAGTGGCTCAGGCTTTGACCATATTAGAATATCTTCTACGAAATGTCTTAACCATTCAACATATTCTCCTTACTTGTTTAAAGCAATAAAATTGGATTACATTGTCAATCAAACTATAAACGTTTGTTTTAAAAGATTTCCAAAAAATTGTGTCACTTCTGAAGAATAAATACATATCCATTAGTAGATTTAGATTCATTAGTATCTGATACATAGTATCCCAATAAAACATGTTAACTACTACAATTAATTCAGAAATATAATCCTAACTTAATTACAAGAAAAAATGAAATTTTTAGTACACCGCGATCATAAAACCCTTTCTAATATTACATTTTTTTGTCTCTTAGCCCTGTTTGATTTAGCTAAAAAAACAGATTTTCTAATTTTTTTGATAAAGTTGATAAATGTGTGGCTAAAAAGTTAACAAAAAGTATGAATCTCAAAATGTATGGTTAAAAATGAATTTGAGAAAAAATATTTTTCAAAACTAGAATTGAAATGAGGCTTAATATGCTCTTCTTTGATCAAGATGCAATTGAAATCTTGCAATTTCCATCCTCACATATTAATTGAGATGCACTAGAAGCTGTGTTTGAAGGGAACTAGAAAACTACATCGAGATCAAGGTGTGAGTTTTATTATAAACTAGGGTTTTTATGTGTGCAATTATGGTGTGTGTAGGCATCAAGATATTTGTATACAATGCGACGGTTATTTGTCATTTTACTTATAGCCATTTTAGTAGTTATATGAAAAGTTTGGTGACACTGATAAAAATTATGGTGTAAATATGTAATCACTATTTAACTTATTTCATAGTAACTTATGTAAAAATATATATATATAACTTTTTTTTTGTCGATGATGCCAATAACTTCCGACGATTAGCAATCGATGATACTTCTCGATAACATTGCATCGATAAATCGCTAATGAATACATGTCAGTAATCATCGATGTTTATATATAATTTTCCATAGTAATATTATCCGCTCAAAGATATACTTAAGGCCTCTAAGACAATTTTGCAAACTATTGAAATGAAAAATTAAGAACATTTGAAATATCTCGATGCGGCCCCATGAAACCACGGAATGGGGGCATTTATGTCAAATTATATGCCCTCATAACGTGGAATCTAGTGTTCTAAAAAGCGGCCCATAGTATTTTTTTTAACGCTTTTACACTTCTTAACGTTTTTTTTTTCTTTAATTATTACATAATTTTTAAATTGATTTAAAAATTAAAATTAATATTAAAATAAGAAGATATTTTTTTACACTTTTTAACACGCTCGTGTAAGTTGAAAATCGACCTCCAAGCTTCGTTACTTTTACCTATGAAATCTATCAGTGTTGACCCGACCTGCTTTCCAGCATTCTCCTCTTTTTTCCATTTTGCCCCCGCTCATAATATCTCAAATTCTCAATCCATAGATCTTCCTACTAATTTTATTCAAAATCCAGGGACATTTCCAAACTCATTCAGCCAATCTCACATCTTTATAACCAAGTTTGCCCATTTTATATAAATTCAGAAATGCCAGAAACAATTTTCATAATTGAATAAATATTTAATTTGTTGTAAATTGAATTTAATTATGAGGTCATCGTCGGTTTGGCCGGAGAATTCCACCGCCCACGCTCCATCGTCGTCGAATTTTCCTCCGTCTCGTCTGCCGCAGCTGACGTCTCCTGCCTCCAGCCCGGCTCACCTCCAGAATTTAAGACAAAGGTTAAAACTTGAGCCTTAATTTTATCTTAATTTTACGGTTTGTTGATGAAAAGATCTGGAATTTCATTATTTGTGAGTGATTTAGTTATTTGTCAGCTGAATTTTGGGTTTCATTGAGCTCCTGTGCAATAGCAGTTTAATTCCATATTTGATCCAAGGAATCAAATTGCGTTCTTTAATGGGAATTCAGTAGCTTTATTTTTCATTTTCCCTTTTCAGGTTTTTGTGAAGATTTCTGGATAAATTGTATTTGGTTCTTGTTAACTGAAATGGATAAATAAAATGTGGTTTGTTGTTATAAATTTAATGATTTTGAGAATTGTTGATCACTTTCAATTCACTGGTGTATTGGTCTTAGGTTCGCCGGAGTGAGGTTTTTAGGATGTTTGATTTGAAGGATGTTATAGTAGTTTTGCTCAATCATGTGCATTGCCCTGCAAATTTGAATTAATTTTTCATTAATTTGGTGGCAGAGGTTGGGGTATAGTGGCAGTAGATAACAACAATTTTTGTGTTTGTAAATGACAACTTTTTTGGATTTGGTGACTTTTTTACACGTGTACAATGTTGACTCGGCTGGCTTATATTCTCTCATAATTTTTGCTGGATTTGAAGGCTTAATTGTTTTGGATTCAATATGTTTTTTTTTTCCTTTCACTTCTTTCATGGGTAAGCTTATACAAACCACCGTGTAAGAAAGCGCTGAAACTTCAACTAGTCTCCTTTAATAGTTTATGCATTTTTTATTGTGCTTTTGCTGCTGTAAATGTGGTCTTATATGGGCTTATTGATGATCCTGTCAGTATATAATTTTTTACATAAAAGAATATAACTACTTTAGACTCATGCCTCACCATGAACTTATAATGTTTTAGTTGTATGAAAACTTTGACCTTCTTGAAGCAATATAATATTTTGATTTTTAGAGACTAAAGTAAAATGATCTTATCCATATCTTGACTGTCTACGCCTTAATTGCTGTTTATATAGGCTAGTCTGTTGCTTATGTGCTATTGATTTTGGTCTACCCAGTTGCTTCATATTTATTATTTTCTTTACAAGATATCTATGATTTATCTTTCATGTTGAATTGTCCAAACTTAAAAACTCTGTATTTATTTGTGTGGATATTTGCTAATTTGGTTTGATATGCTACGTGCCACTTGCAGTAATGTCTTTCACCTGTTAGCTCGGAGGGAGGTGTGTCCTCGAACTAAGCGATGTCCCAAAAGGTTTTGGGCTGAGACTTCAAGTCGTGGTTGTAATTCCTCTGGATTAAAACATGAATCAGCAAAGGATGCGAGACAAGAGCTTTTTTCATGGTATATGTCTTGTTCTGTCTGCTATTTTGTAATTTGTGAATGGCCATTTTGTCTCCATGCTAACTGATGTCTTGAATCATTTATTTGAAATTTATCAGGGTAGAGGCAGAGTCATTGCTACATTTAGCAGCCAAGTATTGCCCTCTCTTGCCTCCCCCCAGGTCAACCATCGCAGCAGCCTTCAGTCCTGATGGGAGGACGCTTGCTTCTACCCAGTAAGTCTATCTCTCTCTATTTCGCATCCACATAAGCTCATTCATTTAGTTGGATACTGATTTGTTGATTTCAGTTGGATGTTTAAGAAGTTTATTCTATTTTTATGTTTGCAGTGGAGACCATACTGTAAAGATAATTGATTGCCAAACTGGAATATTATTGAAGGTGTTGAATGGTCATCGGAGGACACCTTGGGTGGTATGACTGTCTTCTAATATCTTTTATATCATTTTTGGTAACTTATTTAAGTAATGGAATGCTACAACACACAATTAGGTAGTAATTTTATGGTAGCATGTTTTGACTTTTATCAACAAAGAAATGAATAGAGTAGGTGGAGGAGGAGAATAGCTTAAAGTAATATAGCAAGGCAAGTCTGAAGTGGATGCTTATTATATATATAGAAAGGAGTGCTCTTTTTTTTTTTTTTTACGCAAGGTAGCAACACACCCATTGATGTATACAAATACATTTGAAGTTTCACCATGCTAATAAATTCTTATCCCTTACCACTCATTCTTCTAGAAAATATATTTGTTAAATAATGTATCTCATTGTTGATAGAGAACGTGTCATGTGATATCAGGCCTCTGCTAATATTGTTTGATCAGCTTCTAGCAAGACATTGTATTTAATTATGTATTAGTTTTTGTTGCACTGTATTTTAAGCTCAAATTGTCAATGTTTTCGGAGTACCATTTTTTTTGTTTATTCTAACATGTTTATGGAACCTCTGCAGGTTAGGTTCCACCCACTGTATCCTGAAGTTCTTGCTAGTGGAAGTTTAGACCATGAAGTTCGCTTGTGGGATTCAAAAACTGCAATGTGTATAGGATCGCGTGATTTTTGTAATATCTTCTAATATTTAGAGTTTCAGCAATAATTGTCTACCTATTTTGTCAGTTCAAATTCCTTAATGTGGCTTTGCTGAATTTTTATTCCCGCAGACCGTCCTATAGCTTCTATCGCCTTTCATGCCCAAGGGGAAATTTTAGCTGTAGCTGCAGGCCACAAGGTTAGAAATTTCAAACATTATATTGCTGTTAGTTTAATTTTGGACAAGCTTCACTGTTGTTGACCTTGTGATATGTGGCAGCTCTACTTGTGGCACTACAACAGGAGAGGAGAGGCTTCCTCACCAACAATTATCCTTAAGACACGCCGTTCACTCCGAGCTGTGCATTTCCATCCACATGCTGCACCATTTCTTCTAACTGCTGAAGTACGGCTTTTGGTGTTGCTAAATATAATTTTTTTCTGTGCATGAGTTTGATAGTGTTTCTCTTTGCAGGTCAATGATCTTGACTCATCAGACCCTTCAATGATGCTTGCAACATCCCCTGGGTACTTGCGCTACCCTCCTCCAACAATATATTTGGCAGATAGACACTCGGATTATCGATCTAACCCGGGAAATGAGCTGCCCATTGTGTCTATACCATTTATAACATGGCCTTCAATTGGCCGATGTGATGGGAGATTACCTACTCAGCAGAGTGATGTCAACACAAGCTCTGGTGTTTCACAACAGAGGGTGGATTCCTCTGCCTCTGTTCGACTTCTCACATATTCAACTCCATCTGGACAGTATGAACTAGTATTGTCTCCAATTGAATCTAGTAGTTCTTCTGTGCGAGAAGAGTCAAATAATTCTGTGACAGCAGAAATACGAAATAGTGTTTCTCAGCCTGCCATGGATCCAATGGAAACAGATGTGCAACCTGAAGACAGAAGCAATCAATATTTTCCCTTCCGTAATCCAGCATCCTGGGAACTTCCCTTCTTGCAAGGTTGGCTGATTGGTCAAAGCCAAGCTGGCCAACGTGCAATGCATGCACAAGATGAAGGTTCTACTGAAGGTTTGGCTGCTGGCGAAATAGGGAATCCATCGTCAATGCTTCCCCCAATTATTGCAAATAGTGTTGGTAATTCAAGGGGAGCAGGAAGATCTGGTTCACAGCACCGATCTTCACGCTCTATCACAATACCGGTAAATGGTCCTGGAAATGGTGCTACTCTTATTAGTGTTCAACAAGAGCAGAACAGTTCTCAACCTTTCTTGAACCAAGTCCAATCTGAAGTAGCCACATCACTGGCTGCAGGTTCATCTGCTGAATTACCTTGCACTGTGAAGCTTAGAATATGGTCTCACGATGTGAGAAATCCTTGTGCACCTCTTGATACAGAAAGATGTCGCTTAACAATTCCTCATGCTGTACTTTGTAGGTATGTAAAATGTTTCCTGTTTGTCCTTTAGAACATTGTTGCTTATTTTCCTGAAGCAATTGACTGTGAGTTTAAGGGGGAAAAATGATTCGTTTTGCTTTCAAGAAAGTGGTTAATGAATCTCAGAAATTTCTAATTGGGATGTTATGTGAAGTTTCCACAGTTCATGAGCTAAATCCCTCCAAATGTTCAACTCACTCACTCACTCATTCTCTCACTCTCTCTCTCTCTCTCTCTCTCACTCTCTCTCTCTCACACACACACACACACACACTCCTTCAAATGCTTACAAACAAAACCAAAAAGAGGGGAAAAAAAAAAACGAACAAAAAAAAAAGCCTTCTTCCCAGTCAATTAGGGGTTGACTACCATTATGATCAGTTCATTTCCGTGTCTACCAATTTCTTACATGCAAGATGTATTTTGCAGTGAAATGGGTGCCCATTTTTCACCATGTGGAAGATTTTTAGCAGTCTGTGTGGCATGTATCCTGCCAAACATAGAAGCTGATCCAGGTTTCCAAGGACAGGGTCAGCATGATGTTGCAGGGGCCTCGACATCTCCAACAAGACATCCAATTTCTGCCCACCAAGTTATGTATGAGTTAAGGACATATTCTCTTGAGGAGGCTACGTAAGTCCCAAATTTCTAATATACTGCCAGTATGTTCCATGTATACTCCATTCTGATGGTATTTATCACTTTGAACTGATAATATTTGGATTGTGTAGATTTGGTTTGGTTCTAACCTCACGGGCTATCAGAGCTGCTCACTGTTTAACTTCAATACAGGTTAGATTTATTATTGATTAGGGGCTTAATACCAATGTGATTTCAAAATCATATGCTGAACTATAAGAATAGAAGTTTTATGTGTTTGGATGATGGTAGCTCTCCCTATGTTTCTTATCCTTTTGGACGTATTTATAATTGCAGTTCTCCCCTACCTCGGAGCACCTGTTACTTGCCTATGGCCGCCGTCATAGTTCACTTCTTAAAAGTGTCGTGATTGATGGAGATACAACAGTACCCATTTACAACATTCTGGAGGTGAGATAGCAGATATAAACTCTAATATGCTGCTTTACTGTGCATGTTCTCTTTCTGTTCCTGTATGTATGGATGAACCTTGCTTGAGGTACAGTTGGGGGTTCACAGAAACTCCACCGATACCTCACAATAGGGGTGGGTGGGATTTTTTGGCCATTTTTTATTATCATGGGTCCCGCATGGGACCCACCCATTGTGAGAATAGGTAAAAATTCTGTAAAAATCTTGTCTGTACATTCAGATTAATTCATGTATGTATAGATGGACTCTTGTGCACGCTTTGTTTGTTCTATCTAATGATTAACTTGGATTTGAAATTTTAGCACTGAGCCCACATCCATCATATCATTCGATTCTAGCAGAATGCTAAGCCTCCATTTGGGAAGAATTTATAAAAAGTCTAATTTGTAAATAGATGGAAATGAGTTGTGGATAAGTGAATATTACTTGTGGGTCCATTAAAATATGTGTTTGAAAATGAAGTTTGACCATGTATAAATAATTTATAAATTAACCAAGAGCTCTATAAAATAGAAAGCATGTTTGTTAAACTATCATTTGGAAGGTAGAATAGTTTACCTTGCTATTAAAACTTATAGAAGGCTGTCGGGTTTCTCCTTAACAAACATGAGAACTGATACGAGACACGACATCTTATGTCAATAGGACATTTAACACTCCCCATCAATTTGGAGTATTAGATATTGTCCATTCCCATCCTGCTTGTGATAATTTGGACTTTAAGACTTTGAATCCCTTTAGCCAAGATATGTGTCCATTGTCTGTCTATTGAAGACAAGTGATACGTTAAAATCCCGCATTCGTACGAGTTCGTTGTACAAGTAATAATCTTGATGAGAGAGTTATCGTTTCACAGGGAATAAAGTTCAATTCTAGTGTATTTGATATATTTAAATTCGTGATTGTTGTGATTGTAACAAAATATGATTGGTATGTATCTAATTACGTTTTATAACTAAAAACACACCACAATCACGCAAAACTGTAAACTATATACAACAATCGATGATCATATAACGGTTTCAACCTTCCCCTAACCTAACGTGCATTCCCTTCATTGTACAAAAATATAACAATGAAATGCAAAAAGAAAGGCAAAGAGAGAGTGTGGATACTACCCTAGTCAACCTGAAGGTGGTGGTGGTGGAAATGGTATGTAAGCCTCAAAACTTATTGGATCTGGAGGACGGAGGAGGGTGTGGAGGCAGGCGTGCAAGAATCTCTCTTAACAGAATATATTGTTGGCCCAACTCGTTCTGGATGTCNTGAAAAGAAAAAAGAGAGAGAAAATAAGCTTTTACCTTTGTTTTTAAATTTAGCCTTTGATCTCTAAACCTAATAATTTGTTCCTATAAATAGTTAAATAGCAGGCTTCATTTGAGCTCAACTTACCATAAAACCTAAAAAGTCCAATAAATCAAGTAAATCGAGAATTGTATAAAATAAATAAATAATCGGACAAAGATTACGCAAAAAAAAAAAAAAAAAACAAACTAATTGGTTTTGCTTTGCAGCCAAAGTTCTCCAATATTGCATGCCAGGTCCCTCAACTTTGTTCTTGTACAATTTGGTCCTCGAATTTTGACTTTCATTTCAATCATGCCCTCCATAACTTGCAACCCCATGTCGTTGAACTTTCTGACTCGTTCACTTTGGTCTCCAAATTCACAATTTTGCACGATTTTGGTCATTTTCTCCTCCCTTTGAATTGTTCTCATTCCATAGGTGATTTTTGGCCTATAAAAGCAAATGTTACCTAATTGTGAGTAGGATGTCATTCATTTAATCAATAATAGATCAAATTAAGTGCCTAATAAGTGTTCAAAAACACACTTATCAGTAAAGAGAGATGAAACAATATTCATGTTTGTTGGTGGAGCAAAACATTCTAGCTAAATGACTCCATAAGTCTTTTTTGCTACTAACTTTGCTTTGTAATTCCCTAGGGCCTCGTGTTGTATTTCACAGGGAATACCCATTTACATCCAATTGGCCTTTCTCCATTCGGAAGCGTTCACATATTATGTTTGATTCTTTTCAAGTGCTCTCAATTTCCCTACTTCCAGTATATGTAGAAAACATTTTACAAGAAGAAAACATTATGTACCTATCACAGGATCAGGTATTGGACTTGCTTCTGTTCTTGAATAAACTTGCAATAGCACTGTAGAGAATTACATTATTGATTGCCACTAACTGTTAGTTGGCAACGAAAACACGGGATATTATAGGGAAAAGGTATGCGTATCTATAAATTGGTAGCAGGGTGAGCTAGAAATTTTAGGTGTGTTTAACAATGCTATCTATTCTTAGTCTTCATCTTGCTTTTTTCAAGAAACATTTATTAATTTCTCTTCATATTTCATTTAACATATTTTTTATAGAGTAATATTATTTAATGTCATAACACTAGTTTAAGTGTTACTAAGTGTCATTAAATGAAAAGAACAATTAAATGAATCACATAATTCTATCTTTAATTGAATCTATCACATAATGTTATATAGACTAGATAGCATTATTCTTTATTATATGTCAATGGTTAATCAATTAAAATATGATTTGAATAATTCAAGAAATAGAAGATTAAAATATGTAACTTATTAAATGCAATCATTAAAATAAAATACAGAGTAAGCTTGACTCTTAAAATTTGAAATTTCATACCCGCTCTCTAATTTAAAAAAAATTAAAATAGAGTCTTTTGGAGCTTAGTTTTAAGTGTTGACCCTCTAAAATAGATGTATCTTGTATTTAGATAATCTCTTGA
Source organism: Fraxinus baroniana (assembly GCA_903798355.1). NCBI lineage: Eukaryota > Viridiplantae > Streptophyta > Magnoliopsida > Lamiales > Oleaceae > Fraxinus > Fraxinus baroniana. The sequence goes on along the minus strand of CAIGRO010087529.1, from coordinate 7,723 downwards.
AGATGCTTTAATGAGAAGTGGGGTTCCTACATGCTATACATGAGAGTAAGAATAATAAGACATGCACATGGTTGAGATTAGTTCATCTCATACTGCTTACTATATTGCCATTGAAGAACTAAGGAGGTGTCCTCAAATGATATTTTGATGAATTTTGAAAGATTATAAATTTTAATGAATTTCGTGGATTTGAATAGATTTCCACAATATTCATAAGAATCTCATTAAAAATGGTAAAGTTTTAAAAGAGTTATATATATTTATAAACTTGAAATTCATCCAAATCTTTTAAAATCCATCTATAAATAAATCCTTATAAATTCATGAGTTATCGAGGATACCTAGATTTTAAAGGATTTCATTAAAATCTCAGTTGGGGACGCCTAGATTTTAATGGATTTTATTAAAATCTCATTAGGGACAACTGAATTTAGAAGGATAGTTAAAATTTATCAAAATCTCAGTTGAGAACACCCCCTAAGAGTTGTGTAGCAAGACAGGTTACACCTTATGATGTGAGATGGTTTGTATCAATTGTGTGATCCCTCAGGAGACTGAGTTCAAATATATTCGCACCAGAACTTGTTGCCGGCTTCAAATGTTGATTATCTGTATATTCTTCTTCCGCAATCCTTTTGTTTTGCGATATGGAGATACATGAAGTATACACAACTAGATTAGACTTACTAACCTCTGAAGCCATTGTTATTTATCCATGTCTTGGATTACTCCTCTCAAAGTTTGTTTTTATCTCACAGATTTACAGAGTTTCTGATATGGAACTTGTGAGAGTTCTCCCCAGTGCAGAGGATGAGGTCAATGTTGCTTGCTTTCATCCTTCAGCCGGGGGTGGCCTTGTATATGGAACCAAGGTAAACAACAAAATCATGTGAAGAATCTCTTTAGTTTGATCTTGTACTTTAACCATGGATTTCTTCTAAACATTGCAGGAAGGAAAGCTAAGGATTCTTCATTGTGATCTTTCTCATAGCTTTAATCAGGAGGGATCCTGTTTTCCTGATGAAAACATGTTTGAGGTTTAAGAAGGCATACATTTATTTGTTATTTGCTTCTTTTTTGTCATTCAAGCTCTTCTTAAATTATATTGTGTGTGAATTCACTTCTAAGCTGAATCGAATTAATTCTGTGCTTGCGAGAAGCTTGCGGAATATGTTAGTCATGTATACCTTCGATCAGTGCAGAACTTCAGGTGTAGTGCAAAGTGAGGATGCAATAATTACTAGTCTACTCTAGCATATTTAGTGACCGATAATCAAACAGTTTTTCCCCGGTCAAAGGAATCGTACTTTATCTAGGCATTAGCTCCATTGAACTGCATGGACAGAAGTTATAAATGCATAATTTTAGGGAAACATCTTTGTTCTTTTTAATATGCTGGACGTAACTTCTAATTTCTGGCCACTGGAGATATCTCATCTCTTATTGTGTTACAAGATAAGCTTTGCTTATATATTTCAGATATACCTGACTGGAACTCCATTGAGAAATAGGTATTGCTCCTTTATTTTTGGTGTTAGATCTAAATTTAATTCAGCCTGAGATATAGTCAGGAATTGATAATTTATTTGACTGTTTTAACTTATCGAGATTCTGCTTGCCTGTTGAACATAGTTAGCAAATAACAATCTGGTTCCACCATATTTTTAATCCACTGTCCTCTAGCTTAAACGCACCAACATCCAACATTCTTTCTTACTAGTTAATCTGCACATTGTCCTTTACCTGATGCGCCCACTGTACTGCTGACTATTCTAAATATTGCACGGTGAATGATCAAGTTATTGATTGTTGATTGTGATAAAAGTTTCTCTTGTTCCATATTGCATTTAAATTTTACTAACAATTAGAAAATTTATTGAAGGTTCCTACATATGCATTGGAAAGCTGATTATTATTGATTAAAGGGCAATGTATGCGACACAGCTTGATCATGGTTTGTTTTTCTCTCAGAGTTAGATGCCTTTTGTGGTCTTTTATCGGTGTGATTATAATATTTAAAAAATTATATTTCAGGTATGTCTATGGACAGGATTTTGTTGTGTTAATTGTGGAATTGATTTCCTTGGTTTGCCATGCTGTGCTGGTAACCAGTTGGCTTATTGACAGGGCAGCCTCTTTGGGTTCAATCCTCTCTGAAAGACTGTCTATATATCAGGGAATTGAGATGTTCCATGATTCAATAGCGAGAAAATTTAAAGGAACATGTTACAACATTATGAGATTTCAGAGGGAGCATGGGTGCTCTCCTCACAGGCAATAGTGTCCATATTGCACAGGTGTCATACGCGTGTTGGACACTTGGGGCACTTAAAACGTATTTTTTTTTTTTTTTTTTAGCATGCTGAAGGATATCAATATGTAGATTATAAACAATAAAAGTTTAAAATTTTAATATAAATTTTTTTGAAGTTTATTGGATTTCTGAAATTGACAAAATAATTAAAATAGACTAGAAAAAGGGGAAAATTGAATGCTTAGTTGACACTGTTGGGTTCTTCCATATATTTAGATGTGACAGTTTGTTCCTAGGTGTCACTAGCAATGATTTGTGAAGGTATATGAGAAGATGAGTGGGGTTGGTTAGAATATAGGTTTAAATTAATATAATTATTCAATTTTACACTGCAAATACTGAAGCTTTCTGTATATATATTTTGTATATACCTAAAATGTCTACCAAATGTTCCGAGTCCTCTGGTCCTGTCCATGTGGATGGTAGACATTAAAATTGGGGATATTTCAGTTTAAGAGACCAAATATTCATCTATAAATTCATCTAGTTTCTCACACTTTCATACTAATGTTACCTGTTTAGTTGTTATATTCCATTGAGTTGCATTTGTTTCACTGAAGTGATGAATTCATTGGAATATTTTAATTGGGGATATTTCAGTTTAAGAGACCAAAGATTCATCTATAAATTCATCTAGTTTCTCACACTTTCATACTAATGTTACCTGTTTAGTTGTTATATTCCATTTAGTAGCATTTGTTTCACTGAAGTGATGAATTCATTGGAATATTTTTCTGCAGGGCGTAAAATCGCACGTCAATTGATAAATGATTTAGCCGGCATCCATGGATTGATATTTATGTCCACGAGGCAGTGAACTCAGAATGTACTGATGCTTGAGAAAAGGATCCTGCAAGTACAAAAAGAGTGGTGTACAGACTAACATTTTACTTGGAAAGAGGTCGCGGTTGCTTAGACATGTGAAATTAGATAAGCAAAATTCTGCCCATCCTGCTTCTGGTGACCTCGACATTTTATTTTGGTACATCTCATGTAAATCTTAGATTTGAGTACTACATAAAGATATTTGAGGAATTGAATATAAAAACCTAATTTAACAAGAGAACAGACTGGACTTGAGATCTAAGTTGAGGCATGTTATGACTTTGTTTGTCATGAAAAAATCTCCTTTTGGGAGAAATCGCCAGAAGGCAAATTTGATCCAGAATGCAAGGCCAGCGAAATTTACTTCATTGATGATTATTGGGATAAATTAGACCGGGATTGCTTCTGGCTTGGCTTGTGAAAGAACTTACGGATGGTTTGTTGAGAGGTAACCCTGAAAAACTAGTAAAATAGTGTGCTAGGCTAATGGTGGCCGGCCATGATATGTGGATCTTTAACTTGGAAGATAGTAGTATCAAGTCAATTCTTCCATTAAGGTATGCATGCGGAGGATTGAACAATATTTGATTAGTTCCTGAAATTGTAGTTCTTGTTTGACGTTACATTATCAGCATTAATTGCTTCTTCATTTTTTTTTCTCTTTTAAAGGGATGTTTATGTGTGTTTAAGACGATGTTTATAAGTACTTTTCGGTGATAGTAGAAATTGTCACTGCTCGGAAATTATCAGTTACCCCCGGTGGTCCTATTAGTCTTGCTTCATGCACGAAATTGAAGAATGGATTGCTCTTGAAGGACTATTGTTCCGGAACAAAAGATCCGGATGATATGTGGAAGTAGGTCTACGATCAAATAGCTCAATGACAGCAATTTGTGTGGGGTGGCAGCACGGTCATGTCCTATGATCCTATCAGAGTTTGGAGAAACAATTGATGTTTCCTAACAAACATGTTATGTAATTCAGATCAAAGTAACAGATTTGGGACACTTTAGGCCAGCCCAGTGGAAAATTTGATTATTTAGTCAAATATATAAAGCTAACTAGATGAAAGCGTTGCTGCACCGTTGAGTGTACTCTTCGAGCTACTTGGGCAGAGAACTTGCGCTGTCCTGCGCTTCAACATGGCGGTTTTAGGGGTATATGCTTCTAGATTGGAGACTGTGTAACGGGGAAATGTTTGATGTAGATTTTTTGAGAAAATATTTTGTGAAAAGTTGCTTTTGAAATTAAAAAATTGTTTTTTAATATGTTTGGATAATTTTTTGAAAGCACTTTATCTGGTTAGAAGGATTTTTAAAAAATGTTGGTTTAAAATAGTTTCTTCAAAAAGTTTTTTTTTTTTTTTTTATAAAAAGCAGAAGTAAAATCGAAAGTCTTGTCAAACGAGCTTATATAACACTGGTTAGTGCAATTAAGGGACGTTAAATTGTTGCTATATCGTGCTAAGATCAACTTTAAGGATGCTTTTGTGGGCCATTTATTATTATTATTATTGAAAAGTAAGTTGTTTATTTTAAATTAAAAGGGACAATTTGGGTTTTTTTAATAGCATGCAATTTACTCTTTGTTGTAACCAATGTTGTTTAAAGCATAAAGCGTGAATTTAAATCTCAAGACTTACGAACCTAGGTAAAATTCAAACCTAATAAAAAAAAATTATTATAAAATTATTATAATTGTTGTAGATCAATTACTAAATAAAATAATGTATACCTAGAAATTTATAAAAAATTCATACATATTTTTCAAGTTTTAAACAAAATTTAATTATCAAACTCATAAATAGTTCAAATTGTTATTTATTTTTTATTATTTTTTTTATTTTTGTGGTGGGTAAGGATGTGTTTTTCGCAGTGTTCTAAAAAGCATAAGACATGGTAAGAAATAGAGACGAAATTTCAAGTTTACGAGTTTAGGCGAGCCTAAATGATGCTTATGTGTAAAAAAGAGTTTTCTTATTTTCAATATTATTTTAAATTTTTAATTATTTTGAAAAGTATTTAATAATTAAAATAATAGATATTAAACATCTAAAATTACAAAATACTATGTTTACTTAGTATGTGTTTGTCTCCCATTATTGTAAAAGAAATGAAGTAATGAATAGTATTTTTTTGAAGAATATGTGGTTGAAAGTTAACTTAATTTTATTGATTTGTGTGTATAATATTTTATTAGGTGAATATGTGGTGAAAAATCTTATTGTAGCAAATAATGTTTTGGAATAATGAGAGACAAAGGCCTTAATAATTCCTACAATTAATCAGTTATACAGTTTTTAAAATGCAAAAATGCAAAAATTAAAATATTTTTCATAATTTCAATTTTTAACAAGACAAGTCCTACTTAATAGATTTTTAAGAATTTCATACATGCTTTTGAAATTTGCAACAAAATAACGAGTTTCAAGATCATAATTACATAATGTAGATAACATTGTAGTTTAAATTTTATTTAACTGTTTAGATAAAGTCATTTTTAACTTTTGTACAAATAAAATCTTTTAAAAACTCGAAATTAAAGTCAAATGAAAAGGTTTTTTTTTTAAAAAAAAATAAAATAAAACAAATCAACAAGCTAAAGTCGAATAAAAGACTTTTTTAAAAAATGAAAAAAACTAATAAAGCGTGTTTAGGGAAGACGAAAGAGAGGAAAGAGAAAATTTAGCCATTTAGGAATTGGAAAAAAAAATATATTTTTAGGCGCAAAGCGAGGCGTTTCGCTTGAGCTAGATGGTAGGTGTCGCCTAGGCAAGTTTTTTAAAACACTAATTTCTCGTTAACTTTATTGAGCTAGATTTCAAATTAAGCAAAAATCACTTGAGGGAAAAAAAAAAAAAGGCACATGCCTTTTTCTACTTAGGGGCACCTTAAATGGTCAATGTAGGATTGACTGTTTACTATCTCATCTAGGTGCAAGACGAGTCGTTTTCTTCAAGCCCATGCCTAGGTGGGTCCTTAGAACACTGGTTGTAGCTAGGGGTGGGCAATGGGTCGGGTCGAGTCAGGTTTGACCCAAACTCGACCTGACCTGATATACCTCGGTTTTGGGCTCTTTCACAAATCGACCTGACCTGGATCCTATCCTAACCCGACCTGACCCGACCCGACCCGATCGAATCGGATCCCCTTGTTAAGGTGGAAACTGGCGGCAAGTGTTTGTTGGTTTCCATCAGGGAATTGGGTGTTCTTTGGCGAAATGTACGGCACCATCACCGTTTGTAATGAGAAACTCTTAAGCTTAATTTTGCAAAGACACGATGAGGACGAATGGTGCACCACCGACCTCGCCGACTTCGACGCTACCGAAATTTTCAACGCCAAATTTCCAACAGTTAACCATACAAAAGGACACAGATCCATTACCTTTCTCTTCCCAAAATGAAATATATAAACATAAACCTTAAATACCCAGTTGAGAAAACACTTATCTGGATTCTGGTGAATGGGACCCTATCTTTTTAAGGTACAAATGCAACAATCTCTTGGACTTCTTTTTTCTGTTGGAGTTGGGGCTGCCAGAATTCGAAAGATGAAAAAAGAGATCCAAGAGTTGAATGATAGGGTTTTCGTTGGGTTGGGTTGGGTCAAGTCGATTTTGGGCCAAACCTGAGCCGACCCACAATTATTTTAAAATAATTTTACCCGTCCCGACCTCGATTTAACCCTAAACTAACCAAACCTGACCCGTTTTGGGTAGGGCCGAGACGGTTTTTTGGGCTGTGGTTTTCAAGCCCAACCCTAGTTGTAGCCGTTGTTCTAAAAAGCTCGTCAAACTTCATCTAGACGCGAAACTTGATCTTACTATCTAGTCACATTTTACTCTTTTTAAAACTATGATAGTAACTTATAAGATGACAACTTGTTTATTCAAATCCTAGATCCATAAGGACTATTATAATCCAGGTTAGTCATACATTGATCTAAAGTAGTGTAATTCATGCTGTTGAGAAATATAGTGTTTTTTTTTTTTGTTTTTTTGTTTATTAAGGATATAATAGTATTTTTAGTTTCCTTTATTTAGTATGTATGTAGTTTCTTTATATTTATGTTATTCAATTTCATTATGCAAAATTAATAAAACCATAGCCTCCTCTTTTTCTTTATTTTCTTTGAATTGTTTAACATGGTATCAGAGCAAAGTTTCATGGGACAAGGCATAATTTCAAACACAACTTTTAGAAAAGAGACAATTTCGAGAGGATTTTCTTTCAATTTTTGCAATCTGGTATTTCGTTTTTCTTTCTTTTGCGATCTGTTTTTCCTTAATTTTTTTTATTAGGCTATTAAAAGAGACGATTCGCTTTAGTCTATGAGTGTGAGGTTGGATGTAAAGAATTATTCGTATTGGAGTTATGTGATGATAAATTTTCTTAAGGGTAAAAAAATGTGGGGATATGTTGGTGGAACTTTTGTGAAACCTACGAATACCGATAAGGGTTATGTTGCTTCGATAGAAGCCTGAGAAGGAAACAATGCAAAAATTATTACTTGGAGAAGCAAACAACATAGGTAGAGAGTTGGCGAAGTATGAGACAGTAAATGAGGTTTGGGATCATCTGCA
>CAIGRO010087523.1:0-22231 GCA_903798355.1 Fraxinus baroniana | reverse complement strand
CATTCCAATTCACAAATAATCAATATGGGTTCTTTAAAATTTCACATATATCATATTGAAATAATATTTCACATTAATCGTCTAATTGGACAAATAATTCATATAATTGCATAAAATGTATAATAATATAATTAATTATCAATACTTGAAAAATATTTAAGTTTTTCCACTCACAATTTAAACTTTTCCCTCATTGGATATGAACTGGATGGGGATTATCTTGATTGATAAGCTATTCCAATCTCCTCATTATTTCCTGAGAAGTGAGGCACTTGTTCAATTCCAAGCTAATTCATCCAATTCCTTAATGAATAAATAATAGGTCCAAAATCTCAACTATTGCTCATTGTTCTATATTTTCCAAATTGACTGATGGAAGATAATCACCACTTTTCCTTCCCATATCAAAATATTGGCTTGAAATCACACTTTTTCCCTCAATCTGAAAATTAAACCAACTACTTAGAACCTTAGAAAATTCAACATAAATTATTTCTTATTTTTTGAAGAAAATAGAAAAATTGAACCCATGCTTCAAGAAATCAACACTAACTTCTTCTTGTTCTTACCTCCCCCCCTCTTTTTCTTCTTCTTTTTCCTTTTTTTTCCCTCTCTTTTGTTTTTGGACTTCAGCTTCGGTTCCCAGCTTCTGTTTATCCATTTGCGTGTGTGTATATGAATATGAAAATAAAAAACAAAAAAATGGGTTCACCTGCCACTTGTATTCCACTAACCCACTTTTGCAAGTCAAGTCCTTCAACCTTTACATAAAACCTTATTAAATCCTTACATTTTAATACTTGAGAAGTGGACTCCCAGCTTAAAATTATATCCATTTTAAACCCTCATATATTTTCAATTGTAAAATAAACCCCAAGAAAATGATTTCCTCAATTCAAGTCCTTTTTAGATTTGACTTTGACAAGTCAAACTTTTGATTTTGACTAAATGGAATGGGTTATAACAATCTTACTTCGTTAAAAGAATTTCATCCTCGAAATTCAACTGACAACCGACTTAGTAATGAATAGATGAGGATATTGAACACGCATCAAATCCTCACTTACCTCATAATGCTTCCTCTTAAAGGATTTATCAAATAGACTTTGCATAGACTTTGACCTCATTCCTTCATATTTTGCATCTTCTTTTGCTTTTCTAAGTTGAGCTCTCCTTAACTTCAATGGTAATCTCAAAACATAAGTTAAACCTGATAGTTACTCACTAAACCTTAGCAATAGACAATACATTTTTTAACTACCAGATAACCCATTGTAAACTCCATCATTGAACCATTGGACTCAAGTTTTAAATAGCATCTCAAAGACCAACATATGATATTCTCAACTTTTCGTTATACCAAATCTTAGAAAAAAATCAATTATCTCGCAATTTGAAGTTCAAGATACTACCTATCATACTCCAAAATTTCATCTTATAGCATGATTTGGACTATTCTTTGATCAAATATATAACAATGGTTACATATTAAGACTGACTAACTTTCTTTTATCAATTCCATCGTAATAAATACGTCGTTGGACTATTGCAATATCATATATAACCTTAATTATCACCACTTATGTCTAGTTCTTATATGTCAATTCCATGCAAAATAAATAATTATCCAAGTCCTCTTTAATTAACAAACCATAGTTGATAGTCTCTCTTCTGAATTTGTCTTCATAGTGTCTGACATTCTACTAAAGGAAGCTACACAATGCAATCTAGTTATATAACACCCTACAACTAAGCCAAAAGTAGATACTCAAACTCCACCATATAAATGACAATCTAGTCTAAATATGATTTTATATATCTATCTCATGAACTGACTATATCATCTGAAATGAATCATGTAACCTTTGTCGATCTATTAACAATTATCCAAATACTATTTTGTATCCATTCTGAGTACTTGGAACCCCGAAATGTAAATATCTCAAAGTAATTATTTCATTCTAAATTGACAATATCCGTAAAAATTAATTTGTTCATGATTTTCTAAAACCCTAGCTACCCGTAACAACAATGAGATCGCTCAATATGGTATTATTTTCCTTTAATTCTATATCACCCAATGATAATATACACAACTTCAATTTTAACCTTTTCGAATAAAAATATGCCTTAAATTTCAGTGATGATAAGTATTGATTCTCTTGCAATGTGATAACACCACAATTCTTGAATTCAACCCCAATATAACCTACTCTAAATCATATTTTAATCATTCCTCTTCAACAATCTACCGTATAATCCATAATTCATCATTTTACTTCAAAACACTTTATAAATCTTCACATAATCCATTATCATAAATCAAACCCTCATCAACTTTAGATACAAGAATAAATATTTTCTCAGAATTTAATCTGATAGTAAAACTTTTACATTTCTAAACCCACACAATTTTGGTGCTCTTTCTTTCTACAAAAGGGCAATAATAACATTTAATCCTTAATAAATCCATACTCTTATTCCATAAAGAGGTCATTGACCTATTGCCAATGCATAAGCCTTCCTATATACTGCATAAAGGCCTTTAATTAAGATAATGTAACTGAAGGACACCAATCCACAATTGAGTAAAATTTACATTTAATGATCATCTTAGACTTTAAACCATCCAACGTATTATCCATATATTCCATAGCGAATAAATCTCCATAGGATTGGAATACTTTATTCGTGAGATCCAAAAATACAATCAACATGACCCAAAAATCACATCAATAGAAAATTCATGAAATTCACTTAAGCTTCAAACTTTGGCTCAAACTTCCCAATTGTATGTAAAATAAAAGAATAATACGACAAATGGCCATGGTAAAATTAATTAACTTAATCACCCAAATATATCATCATCTTGTTTCTCTATAGGACACCCATATTATTCATTTACCTTCTATTCACCATGTCGTGATATGATCGAGTAAATTTGTCATCTATCGTCATATTGTATGACCGAAACATTTAATAGTATCCACTTTCCAAAAAATCACAAAATAACAGCTTCCATATTTATCACGTAAACCTTTCACACATCAATATACTACCAAAATTTCATATGTTAGTTTTCCAATCTCAATAAATTCCAACTCTACCATCCTCTACTCCTTCTTCCTCGATTAGCATAACTATTTGAATGCACATATCTATTTAACTATTTCTTAAGAAACAAAATACCCCATAATAAATAATCATTATGAAATCCATCTCTATTTTCTAACATCCCTTATAATCAATCACTCATAAATAATCAAAATGATCGGAGTCACATGCATGTTAATTTCCTCAATGCATAACATACATAATAACAAAGTGTTATCTATCAATCAATAAATCATCATTTTGTCTTCCACAATTTCTTATCATATATCATAAGTATACACCATCAAAATTTTGATAACACTGACCATTTCACTTCCCAAAATAATTAAAATTCCTCACTGATTGTCACCAATTACACAAACAATATCATCCCTATTTATTTATCATGCAAATTTATACCCAGAGATCTCCCAGCGTGTACATTAAAAAATCATGTAATTCTACATAAAAATTAAGTGGTTGAGCCCTTTATCACTTCTAATGTCTATAAGTAAATAACCTGCAAAACCATCAAAACTTTCACTTTAAAATTAACAATCTGCTCAACTCTAAATGAGTTACAGACACCATAGTTCCAACCCAACAACTAAAAACATTGTCAACCATTAGATCAATACCACCATCATACTTACGTATTAGTCATTTCTGAATTTGTTAAAATTATTCTTCTCTCATTTAAGTTCCAACATTCTAGGAGCAAGAGCTTGAGAGCATGTGATTTTTGCCACTACGACATGTAACCATATACATTGAATGTGTATGATATGCCAATGCATGAACTATGAAAACTTCCAAAACTTTAAAAACCATGCTTTGATACTAACTGACACGACCCGTCTCGGATCACCCTAGTAGATTCGAAACGTGACGTGAGCCGATGGTAGATGCTGACTAGATGCCAGATCTACCACCAAAGCTGACTATGAGTTACTACAAATTATGCGCAAGAATCAAATGTTTATGAAAAATATAATGCGATGGCCCAAAATAAATATTTAGTGCTCCACCAAAATGCATCATATCGTGTGACTATAACTCTGAAATCATCAAGCTCCTCAAGCTATCAAGAATCAATACTACCTGTAAGAAAAATTGTGGAAAAATATATGAGCTAATAGCTCAGTGAGTGGAGAAGTTCAAAAATAATTATATCTTTCCATTTACACATTTTTATTCAACATAAAGTTTACATCATTTAACGGTCCATAGTATCACAACATATAATAATAATAATCAAAAGTAAGAAATCTCATAACACAAAAAAATATCATCTAATATTTATGACATAATCATTAACTCAAATCATATCATCATCTCATCCCATCACATGTAATCAACCAAAAATGTACCCTTTGATTGAAATCAATAATCTATCCCTTAGGCTAAATACTTTCGTTACAGCCCATAGGCCTCTTCGTGATTGAAAGTGGGTCTCAAAGGCCTCTCATAATCAATACTAGAACACCGTCAAGGCCACTCAGTGAACTATATGTACATGACCAGACCCCTTCATCCACGGTCAATACCCCTCAGTGTAGTATAGAACACGGCCAAGGCCACTCCGTGAACTAGAATAAGTATATAATCATTGGTACTTTTCTGGTTGATCTCAATATCACATATGACTCACGTTCCAATTTACAAATAATTCATACACAATCTTTAAAATTCCACACAAATCATAATGAAGGAATATTTCCAAATTAATCATGTAATTGGACACATAATGCACATAATTACGTAAAATGTATAATAATATAATTAATTATCAATACTTGAAAAATATTTAAGTTTTTCCACTCACCATTTAAACTTTTCCCTCACTGACTATGAACAGGATGGGGATTATCTTGATTGATAAGATATTCCAATCTCCTCATTATTTCCTGAGAAGTGAGGCACTTGTTCAATTACAAGCCAATTCGTCCAATTCCTTAATGAATAAATTACGGGCCCAAAATATCAACTATTGCTCATTGTTCTATATTTTTCAAATTGACTGATGGAAGATAATCACCACTTTTCCTTCCCATATCAAAATATTGGCTTGAAATCATACTCTTTCCCTCAATCTGAAAATTAAACCAACTACTTAGAGCCCTAGAAAATTCAACATACATTATTTCTTATCTCTTGAAGAAAATAGAAAAATTGAACCCATACTTCAAGAAATCAATACTAACTTCTTCTTCTTCTTCTTCTTCTTACCTTTTTCCCCTTTTTCCCCTCTTTTTCTTCTTTTTATTTCTTATCCTTCTCCTTTTTCCTTTCTTTTTGCTCTTTTTTTGTTTTTCGAACTTCAGCTTCGGTTCCCAACTTCTGTTTATCCATTTGCGTGTGTATATGAATATGAAAATGAAAAACAAAAAAATGGGTTCACCTGCCACTTGTGTTCCACTAACCCACTTTTGCAAATCAAGCCCTTCAACCTTTACATAAAATCCCATTAAATCCTTACATTTTAATACTTGAGAAATGGACTCCCAACTTAAAATTGTAACCATTTTAAACCCTCATATATTTTCAATTGTAAAATAAACCCCAAGAAAATAATTTCCTCAATTCAAGTCCTTTTTAGAATTTGACTTTGACAAGTCAAACTTTTGATTTTGACTAAATGGAATGGGTTATAAAAGGGAAGACTTCGAGTGACTCAACAACTGCCTCTACAGCCGCCCGAACTAAAAAAATGTCCAAGCCGAAGTTAAGGTTGCCAAGAAGTAGTAAGCTGAGGAGGCCATAAAGCTCGCATCTACTTTAGCAGAGATAGAGAATCTAAAGAAAGAAGTCTACTTATCGCAAAATGAAGTGACTTCTCTTATTAAGTGGGTGGAACCTTCGACACCCATCAGAAAATAGCTGTTAAGGCCTTAGAAAGGTCAAATAAGGAGAATACTGCCTTAAAGTAGAAGGTGGGAGAGCTTAGCTCCAAAGTAACTCGCTTGACTAAAAGGGTTGAGGTGACGAGGGAAAGACCCAGTCTGTTGGTGGTTATGCTGTAAAGCAACATGTTGCCAACTTCCATTTAACTGAGGAGAATTGACGCTTTGCAAAGTATTGATAGAATACACCGAAGTTGTGGAATGGATTGAGTTGCACTCTTAAACCATTAATACTTAGGACTTGAGGTCAGAGTTTTTGGAAGAAGTAGAGCCTCAGACTCCAGTAAATGGAAGCCATGTGATTGATCTGGAAGACGATGAGGCTGGGGACGACAATGCAACTTCTGGAGCCATTGTCCCCAAAGCCATTGTCCTTTTTTTCTAGTACCAATCTTCTCTTACACCTGCATAGATTAGGCTTTTGTAATTTTTCTATTTCTCCAATGTAAATGGCTTCGACCCCCATGTAATGATCTTCAATGGATTACATCCTTTTTTCTTATATATGTATTACTTACTGAACTTTATGTTATTTCTTTTCGATGTGTTTCAACCTTTGTTAATACTCATTTCAATCATAATTTGGACGAGTCTTATAAGTTCATATGTTTTTTGACTTTTATCTTTACTCAGCATGGGGCTGAATGGCTCATTCATGTAGAGGCTTCCCCCATGACTTTTGTCATTGGGCAGCACGTGTTATTCACTTTGATAAGTAACAAGGTGACCCCTTTTGGGATCTATATCTTCGTCCAAGTGCCTATGCTTCCTTGTCCGGTGGATGTCTCATCAGGCAGAGGGTTCTCCCAAAACTTTTGTCGTTGGGAGGTACTTTTTTTCTTTTAAGAATTTAACAATGCCACTTTTATTGAATTAAAAAAAGCGTACACGAGCTTAGTATTTACACATATCTATTGAGGCTTTACCATCCAAATTTTCGATTCTATAAGTTCTAGATCAACATCTTATCTAATGCGGTAGGGACCCTTCCAGTTGGGACCAAGGGTCCCCATTCCTAGCTCTTTAGAGAAGAGGAATACTGTATAAAATACAAGTCCGTTTACACGAAATGACTTCTTCTTCACTTTAGAATTGTAGTACTGGGTCATCTTTCATTGATAGGTGGCTAACTTCACTTGGGATTCGTTCTTTCTTTCATCAAGGAAATCAAGTTCGTACCTCCTCAACTGGTCATTAGTTATTTCATTGAAATATAAGCAGCGAGAAGAGGGTAGACCTACTTCAACGAGGGTCATAGCCTCTGCTCTATAAGCTATGAAAAAAAAGGAGTTTCTCGCATAACCATCCTACTAGTGGTTCGAATAACCCATAGGACCTGAGGTAGTTCATACATCTAAACCACTTTGGAAGCATCTAACTTTCTTTTGAGGCTATACTTGATGGTTTTATTGATGGATTCCACCTACCCATTAGCCTAAGAATGGTACGGGTAGGGAAATGTGATGACCCCTTTTTTGTTAAGGTTACGTGGACAACTTATGTCGAGCGTACTCCCGTCCACGTAAGTGAATTCCAACACGTTCCGACATGCGATTCAGATGGGAAAGGATAAATATTTATGGATGTAAAAGATGCTCTATGTCATTAGATAAAAATGTTCAAGCACCGACAATATGATCGAAGGTGATTGCAAATAAAAAAGCACTTACGAACAACTCAACTAAAGTAGAAATAATCTAAACTCAAGTAAATAAATATGGAATCAGCATGAGAGAAGATCGAATATGATTTTAAGTATTAAAATTTGTATTAGATTCAAATGTTACAATAGTTTCCTATTTATAGAGTTCTGAGCGAAGTGGTAGCCTTGGATAAGGACCATGTGGCCTCTCATTCCAAATCGAAACCTCACATAACTCAGTCTGCTATACATTTAATACATTAACAACAGATCATCCACCTTATACCCTAAGCTAACAATCTCGACATTCATTATTACAAACATTACATCAATCATTTCTATCCTCTAAACGATAGGAAGGGTTTCGGACAAAGGAAACTTCGAATTGGAGGCCTTTGATGTGAACAGTTACAGGACAGAGAGCATCAACTTTTCTTTGATTTCATTAATTTTACCAATTGGGTCTTTGTTGACTTTATCAAATCTGACTCATATCTTCATGTGGACTATGACGTGATTTTCACTTGGAACCTGGGTGGCGAGGCGTAACATAATGCGTCTTGATTCCTAATTACTCGCATAAGTCCCCGACTTTCTTGTTATCAATCTGTAGTCCATTTTCAGATAGGATTGAGTTGGGATCCCAAACCTATAAATAATGTTCTTCTACAAGAATTTGGAAGTGTTAGCTTCTGTAATTTTGGCCAAGGGTTCAACTTCCATCAACTTAGTAAAATAGGCAATAGCGATGATAGCGAAGCCGACACTGCCATTTCCTTTAGGTAGGGGTCCAAGGAGATCAATTCTCCAATTGGTGAACAGTCATGGCAGGAGACAACACTTAGCTCATGGAAGGTTATCTTTGTATTATCACAAAACGTTGACATTTGTCACACCTTTTCACAAATTATTGTGCATCATTTCAATGCAGGCTAGTAGTATCTCTGCCTCAGTACCTTTTGTGCCAGAGCACATCCTTTTGTATGATTGTCACAAATCCTTTCATGGACTTCTTGGAACACATAAGTAGCCTGCTTACCACCTATGCATTAGATGAGGGGTAGGGAGAAACCTCTCTTGTACAGTACATCATCATTAAAAACAAAATGTGTTGCTCGTCTTCTGAGCGTTGGCACTTTCTCTTTATCAGAGGATAGTTCCTAATCCCTAAGGAATGCTATGAAGGATTGCATCTAAGGAGTATCTTCGACCCACATTACCTCTTCACCTTTAGAAGTGGAGGGTCTAGGGAGATGTTTTATAGGTACACCGATAAACAGTTTGAAATCTTTACTATTTGCTAGCTTCGAAAGAGCATCGACATGGACATTTTCTATGCGTGTGATCTGTGCCACGTCAAGCTTTTAAAAGGTTGGAACAAATTACATTACCAACATCAGATATACGGCCATGCTCTTATCCTTGATCAAGAAATTGCTGTTAAACTAGCTTACTACGAACTTGGAATTACTATTGATAATTAGCCTCTTCACTTATATCTCTCTAGCCAATCTTAGGTCAGCTAAAAGGGCCTCGTATTCTCTTTATTGTTGATAGCCTTAAATCGGAACCTCACAACACTATTAAGCTTATGCCTTTCTAGGCTTAGTAAGACCACTCCTACCCCAAAGGCCGCGTTTCCTGAGAAACCATCAACAAACAGGTTTTAGGTAGGAGGTTCGGAGATTCCGTTTCCTCTTCTATTTCTCGAATGTGGGCGAACTTTGCTACGAAATATGATAGCACTTGGCCTTTGGTGACATCTATTATCTTAAAAAATATGTCAAACTCACTAAGTTCTACAACCCATTTCATCATCATTCCTAAAATGTCAGGCTTCTAAAGTACTTGCTTGTGTGGGAAATTTTTTAATACTTTGTATGGTTTGGGTTTCGAAGTATGGCCTCAATCTTCATGGGACAGTTACCAAAGAGAGGGCCATGTTTTGATAGTGGGTTTCTGTTGTTAAGAGTGCTTTACTTACATAATAAATAGGAAGTTGGTGATCACCTTTCTCCCTTATGAGTACCGAACCGATAGCATATGTATCAACTACCAAGTATAGTTGTAGAGAATTGTCAATTTGGGCTTAGAAGGGAGGGAAACTTGTGCTAAGTGCTTCTTCAACTCTTGCAAGGCTACTTCGCACTCCTCCATCCATTGAAACTTTTGTCCTCCATTTAGAACCTTGAAGAAGAGAAGACATTTATCAGTTTCCTTTGAGACAAAACGGCTCAAGGTTGCTATGCGCCCATGAGGCTTTGTACCTATTTAGGCTTTTAGGGTGACCTCATTTCGATCAAGGCTTTAATCTTTTCAAGATTGGCTCCTATGCCTCTTTAGTTGACCATATAGCCCAAAAATTTCCCGAACCGACTCTGAATGCAAACTTGAGGGAGTTCAGCCTCATCCTATACCTCTGTAGTATTTGAAAGGCGTCGTTAAGGTGTTCCACATGATCATTTACTTTCAGGCTTTCACTAGCATATCATCTACATATACCTACATCTTCTTTCCAATAAGGTCAATGTACAAGTCTCTAATAAGTGGCCGAACATTTTCAAACCCAAAGGACATCACCTTATAGCAGTAGAGACATTTGTCTGCTATGAAGGATGTATGCTCTTAATCAACTGGGTACATTGGGATCTGATTATATTCTACATAGGATTCCATGAAGCTCAATAGTTCATGCCCGGTAGTAGAGTCAACGAGCTGATCTATTCGTAGGAATGGAAAACTGTTATTGGGCAAGCTTGGTTGAGATTGAAAAAATCTATACATACCGTCCACTTACCATTATGTTTTTTTAACAAGGATGATGTTAGATACCGACTTCGGATAGGTTGATTCTTGGATGAAATAATTTTCAATCAACTTCTTCACTTCGTCTTTCAAGGCTTCATACATTTTGGGTTGAGAGCCCTCATTTTTTTATCGATGAAGGGTATCTTTATGATCAATCTTTAAGTGATGACAACTAACTTTTGGGTCGATACCCTCATGTCCTCTCCACTTAAAGATATCCAAATTTTCACATAAGAAACGATTCAATTTCTCCTTAGCCTCCATTGGTAGATCTTTTCCATCCTGCAAGGATTTAGAGGGATCTGGAGATCAACTGGAAAACTTTTACACTCTTTCATTGGGGCTGTTTGAGGTTCACAATCAATAATACGAGGATCTAGTTCATCTAACTTAGCCCCTTCTTTAGCAACTCTCACTTCTTCGAGGCCATTATCACTTCAGAGACGGTGTCTTCTTTAGAAGCGTCCACAATTTCAACATCTTCCCCTTGTTCTGGAATTAACCTTTATTCATGGGCGTCGTTCATGTAAGTGTTTACCAAAATTACATTGACATTGGTTCTGCCTTTCTAAGAGAGTTCAAATAACACTCCATTGCACTCATTGGATTGCATCTAACAGTGGCGATGCCATTTTTAGTAGGAACTTCATGCATAGGTGGTGGATTGACATAACGGCCCATAACTCCTTTAATGTTGGTCTTCCTAGCACCCCATGATAGGCAGACTGGTTGTCTACTACCAAAAATTCCATAAAGTTGGCAATCATTGGTGTCATTCCCATCTCCATTGACAAAGTAAGTTTTCCCCTTGGGATGATGTTATTGCCTATGAAGCCATACAAGGGGGAGCTCATAGTCTACTTCCATTTTGTCAAAGGTTGCTCCAAATAAGAAATGGATCGAACTCCCATTATCTACTAACATTCTTTTAAAGCTATTACATGCTACAACCACCCTTATCACCAAGGCATTTCAATGTGGATAATGCAGAATAGCTGCATCCTCTTGTATGAAAGTAATAGGTTGTACCCCTCTCCCAGTTGAGGGTCGACGTTGTTGACTATGAAGCGTACCATTGGGGAATCCCTGGCTTCCCTTGCATAGTTCCTTAGTGCATTTCTAGTTTTTCCCCAACATAAGGGTCTCCAAAAATTGTGTTAATCTCTTGAATAGGTTCACAGTCGGTGTTATTTGGAGGGCTTCTCCTTTGCCTTTGACTTCCCTAGGCCTCTCCCTATCACTTTTTGGCCTCCAGTGAGCATTATTTCGAATGGGACAACTGGCCTTAACTCTCTTAGATTATCGATCTTGCCTAGGACGAGGAGCATCTCCTCATAAGCGTCTGTTTCTTTGTCGATTACCAAGTTGTAGATGAGGCAATGTGCCTACAGTCAGTTGTATTATAGCTGTAGGAGTGATGGTTAGTGTAGTAAAGGGGTGTTTCACCTCTATTCCTAAGTTTAGAACTCTGCCCTATATTCCTTCCACTTTAGGGAAGTTATTGGCTAGACCTTCCTTGGGAAAACTGTGCCTCAACACTAGGGTTGACGTCCTCATAAGTCTAACTGGGTACTGCATTCAACGTCGCTTCAGCTAGTGCTTGCCCTGGTTGAGGCTGGTCGACTGTCCGACTTAGCGTTCCATCAAATGGGAGTTGGGGCTTCTTCCTCGTTGTCTTTGAGGTGGTGAAAGAAATAGTTTATATCTAGCCCTCCCCTCAGGGCTGATAGTGCTTCCCTATCGATAACTTCTACACAGTACGTCATTTCATTAGTAAAACAGGATAAGAAGATTTTCAATGACTCTTCTTCCTGCTAACTTATGTCTTGAAGGTGCTGTAAAAGCCCTTCACCTTCCTTACTAGTTTCGAAGCACTTGAGGAAAGCATTTTTTATGTTTGGCCAACTTCTGATGCTTCATTCTGGTAGCTTGGTGTACTTCAACCTTTTCACTTAGAGTCAAGTGGAAAGCTCTACATTTCATAGTGGGAGTGAAACCCCTTAGGCTTATATAGGTTTTGAAGTTGTTGAAGTGCTTTGCAGGATCACCTCTTCCATCGTACTTAGGAATTTTAGAAAGCATAAAGTAGCTTGGGATAGGGCATCCCTAATTCCCTGGGAGAATGGAAAGATGTCATCGTTGTCAACGTCGCGAAACCTTTGTGGTTCGTCAGAATCTTCATCCTTTCTGACTTGAGATCCCCGAGGTGGTTAGGATGGACCTACTTGATTCCTGGCCTGCTCTGTACCCCTCTAGCTCCTTTTCTAAGATGAGGATTCTGAGGTGGGTTGCCATGTGTAGGTTCATTTTGTCTTCCAAACTGAGGTGGTCCTTGTTGCTTATTTTTAGGTACAAAAGAACGTTGAGCCTACCTATTTCTAGGCCTTTTGGGGCTTAACTTGTCAAAGACACTTATGGATCTTTGAGATATGTATTTCTTCTCGTAATTTGGAGGAAAGTTGAATGGAGCCTCATTGGGTCGATTAGTAGCATAGTTGGTGGATGTATCAACTTCAATTTCCATCTCTTAAGGGGCCTTCTCCATGGTATAATGTTAATAATTGGCCATTTGGCTTTGGACTCATTTTCCATGATAGTAATTCACTTGCGGAACTAGGGAAAAGTCATGAAGGAAAGCATTTCATTGACCTGCTTATGGGGGGATTGGGTATCCTTTTTGGCTTTGCATATTTCTAGGCAGCTCTTGCATGTCAATATTCTGTTGGGTGATATTCATCATATTGCAGCCATGGTGGCCACCTCCCTAGTGAGTCTAGCAGCTATTTTGGATCCACCTCGCCGATACTACTTATAAAATCGATGGCAGGCTTTATGAGCAGCATGTGAGGGTTTCTTTTTTTGATGGTGTTCCCTAGCCCTCTGAGGCACTAATTCTTTATCGTCAGAAATTATGATAATGTCTTCTCTTAAAAAGCATCTTTATTGGTTCTTCCTTGCAAATTATACTCTCTTCTCAAGGAATAAACTGGACTTTAACAAGGGGTTTCCCTTAGAATTTTTAGTGGTTCTTTCTTAAGAAACAACACTTTCTCTTCAAAGGCAAGAAACTCGCCCCAAAATATATCTCCTTAATAGCTTCTTCCAGGGTTCTTCGTGATTGAATGTGGGAGATGCTCTATCACACGAAGGAGTAACTGTTGGATAAGAACCACATGGTCTCATCTCCTATGTTGAAGCCTCACATCACCCAATCTGCTATGCATTTAATATAGTACAAATGTTACATTCATTATTACAAATGTTGCATCAATCATTTCAAAAGATTGCATACAGATCCTCTAAAAGATAGCAAGTGTTTTAGCTAAATAGAGCTTCGGATTGGAGGTTTTCGGTGTAAAGAGATTCGGGACAGAGAGTATCAACTTCTTCTTTGATTTCTTGACTTTGACTAATTAAGTTTTTTTTTTTGACTTTGTCAGATCTGATTCATATATCCACCTGAACTATGACGTGGTTTTCACTTGTAGATTCGGTGGTGACGCGTACCACAAGTAAATACAAAACTTTATCTTATTTTTTAACCACATATTTTCAATCAGTCTAGTATTTCAAAATGCATTTTACACACACACACACACACACACACACACACACACACACAAAAATGAAGCTCAAACATGCCCTAAAGTAACGAGTTATCATTTTAGGTCACGTCAATTCTTCATGTCTAAATCTTTAGTAATCGTTGTTGCCCTAGTAAGAAGAGGCAAGTGTAATTTGAGTCCGTTCAAAATCATTGGAAAATTTCAATATCAATACGTCACTGGTGTTCTAAACCTATTTTGGCCAATTTTGACCCTTCGATTGTATTCATCCAGGGTAAACGGAAGAAAGAAAAGTAGGCCATCCAAGATTGAATTTACTCTTCCTTTTGGAAGCTTCTCCTACACCAAACATTAGCCGCCACCACGATGTCAGCCGATGGCCACCGCCACCCTCCACCGATATATCAATTAGAGGAAAACAGACAAGAAACTGAAAATGACGCTCACTTTTATTAAACCACTTTGAAACCACTTAACAGAAAATGCTTCCACTAAAAGGTAGGAGTAAGACACGTCATAATGAGTAGTCTAACTACATATCAATTTTTTTCAAAGACAATTTATCTCAATTATGCCTCGTAAAAAGTATGATGGAGGGAACAAAATCGAAATAAATTCAACTCAAATTGATTACTTGTACCTGTTTGGGTGGGTTTAAAAAAAAAAAGCTAAGCTCCTTTGATGTAAATAATAATTAAAAAAAAAAGGTTATATTAAACATATTTACAATTTAAAATCTTGTTATTTTCAAGCTAAATCAACATGACAAATTATCATAAAGGCAAGCTTACAACAAAATCATATGTTATAATAAAAATATATAATGATCGTATTGGGTGGATTGTGATTTCATACGATCATATCGACTAAACAAGAATCGTTAACTCATGAGCTTACATGTCATACTTTGGTCGAGTACGAAAAGGCTCAACATCATCGATGAACATATATCAACATGAAAAAAGATGCAAATATATCAACGCAAAATATGTGAAAACCTCTATCATTTATTACTTTGGGGTGATTTTTGCATTAGTAATCTCATACTAGTACATGGAAAGTCTTTACAAGTATTACAGTGGATTTAGAAAACAGGAGAAAAACGAGTGTTCAAAACAAGACTAGACATAAAAGTACACAACAAAATAGGAAGAAGCAAACTCTGGTGAGCGATTTATCAGTTTGCACTATATGCCTTCTTAACCTAGGACTACTACTACCTGCTAAATGATAAGAGTTTGGATATGTATACAGAGTTGTATCCGAATTTCCAAATATCCTCGAGTAAATCATTTCCCAGAACATACCGACCATAGGATCGATAACATTTGGTGTCATCGCATCAATGCCAATCATGGGTGAGGCCATATGGCTCCTCGGGGAAGGGAAAAATGGTTGAGAGGGATCGACATAACTTGGTCGATGACGTTGAGGTGGAAGCGAATGACCGGTGGTTATATTTGGTATCAGCATGTTAACCCCACATCGAGGACTAGGAGGCCTCTGTGGTATGAGAATACCTAAATTTGAAGCCTTGTCTTTATAGGAGCTCATAGTTTTTCCACGTCCATAGAGTGGGATTAAGGTCTTCTCCGATAACTCTGACTTGCAGACAGGACATTGTGGCTGCTGATGATCCAGGTTTTCTGGGGAGTTGTCGTGGCGATTAATCCATCGATAAATACAGGGCCAGCAGTACAGGTGTCCACAGATTGTGACGACTGGATCTTGTACGACGTCCAGGCAGATGTTACACTCAAAGCCACCAGATGGATTTGCTTCAGACTCGTCAACTCTGGGGGATAAGGATTTCCACTTCTCCAAGGAAGCTTCATCTTCAGTGAAATCTCTTTGTATTGCTGTCCTTTGGAGATAATGATCCGCAGCCATATTGTCCGATTGAACTTAAACTTGGTTTAGATCTTGTTGTCTGAATATCTGTCAGGTAAGAAGTTTGTTAAATCAAAATCCCCTTAACAAAACCAAAATGTATATCAAGAGATTAAATACCAAAACCAGAAACACAGTAGATATCTACAAAATATGGCCCAAGTTGCATAGCATAAGACAGAACTACTTTATGGACTGGAAATACAAATGTCCCCCGAACAGCAAACTCGATCACTTTCTAACGATCAGGACAGCATAAAATTCGACATCTCAAAATTTGTAGTACACAATTACCAGTCAAAAAACACCACCTGGTCTTTAAACTCTGCCGACAATATAATAGTGCATAGGACCTTGCTACTTGTACATTCGGATTGATCGAAAAGATGACAGATGCTGAATTTCAAATCAATGGCCAAAATGCATTCCACCTCAGCATTTGACAACAAGTGTAAAAACATTTATGTACAAGTAACTTAACACGTAGTACATAGTTTCAAAGGTATCAAAGTCATAAGTGTTGGAGCATGCAGAGATGGTGGGTAAAAAAAAAAGTTAAACGATCAAATGAGCAATGAAAAACTATATTCATATTTCTTCTTTCCTCTCATGACTACTGAATTAACGTTGTTCCTTACATTCGAGTTAATAGAGAAGGAAAGAAAACAGACAATTATTAAAGTAGGTGAGAAGCGTCTTGATTATTAATTATTCATTAATTGTCACAGAATTTTAGCCAGTACTTGAACCGTAGCTCCCATCCAACCACCTACTTTTCGAAACTACCAAATGGGCAAAGAATGATACTTTCTTCGAGAATATTAAATAGCAAAATCATATCCCTGATGTTCCTCAACATTGAGTGAACCATAAATATACTTCTAGAAGGAGAAATTATTAAGGATAAACCATAAAGTCTTCAACAAGGGTGTCCCTATAGACAATACATAATCATGTCAAGTGATATAGATGAAATACATTGCGATCAAGTGAAATTTAATTTTTCGCACGATCATACTATAAAATTAAACTCGACACGTTGTTCGTTCAATACACTCTAACTGTACTAGTGTCACATTTAACTGTATTTTGCAATAAGGACAAATAACAAAATCGAATAACGAATGGGTCAACACTACAATCTTCAAATATTCAATAATAAATAAATAAAATCACAATTTATTTATCATAAATTATTATTTCATCGTAGCAAAACATGGACACAACCCAACAAATAGTCACATCATATCCCTAATGTTCCTCGACATGATGTGACTGAACCATAAATAGACTTCTAGAAGGTGAAATTATTAAGCATAAAGTCTTCAATAAGGGGTTCCCTGTAGACATCGTGACATCACTTATTCCATTGACAGATATTTTAAAATGAATCTCGTTAAATGTATATCAAGATTTAAATAATGAATTAAATAATAGTACATGATACTTTATCATTTATTAGTTTAAAATACAATTAATTTTTTCTCTCTACATTATATTTTGTAATCCATTATTTACTTTTTATGTATACAAGCGACAAAATCATTTTAAAGAACGACGATATTATGTAAAAATTGAATGATTGTGCTAAAAATTAATTTTGCAAGGCAAACAAAAGGTAGAAGGTCAAATTATTGACAAGAGATGATAATTCAACTCCCTTATTTGAGGACATATCTTCCCCTTTCAATCTTCACCAATTTATCTCACGACAGAACAACAATAAAACTAATACAAGATCTGTAAATATGAAAACAAAATCTAAATCTCAAGTCAAATATTAAACAAGATGAGTTATTTTCTTGTGAAAATATATAAGTAAAAAAGTCCAAATTCTGGGATTTTAGTAACTTCATAAACTTGTGATGTTTTGGCCTTGAATCTTGATGACAGAAATCTCAGCTAACATAACAGAAAGGAGACATATTAAAACATATCACAATCCAACTAATGAGTCAACAAAAAGTAAGATCTCAATCAAAAAATTGTAACACAAAGCAAAACTTGGAGAAGAAAAGGGGTTCAAAGGTTTTGAAGGCACTAAAGGACCATCCACACCCAGTAGGCTCGACCATATATAATAAGTGCTTAAACGTGAAAATGATCCCTGATTCTCTCAAGGTTATATTAAAACCCTCAAGATTAAAACAGAGTAGCTACGACCCCTTTTTTATGAAAAATTTGCACTCTCTTTCTGAAACAGAAAAACTAAACGAAAATAAGATACATACCACGATGAGAAAGGGTCTTCTTGATATGAGATTTTGAGGGAAAAAATGGGTTCCCTTCTTGTAGATGAATTATATATAGATAAAAGAAGAAGTAAAGACGCAAATTTGAGAAGAAAATGGAGGGTGGTTTTATTTTGATAACAAAGAGATAAAAGGAGGCATGGGTATGGCCGAGATGAAAAGTCCCGTTTCGGCTTTAGAGCTATATATAAACAAAGTGTGCATGTGAAGACAGATCTATGACTATGCATACACTTTATTATATATATTATAGGCAATGCTTTCATTTTGCTGATGTGGCACGTGAAGCCCAGTAACCAAGCTCCAAGACATTTTTGACACCTCGAATCATCATCTACTCTTGAAAAATAGAAATATGCCAACATATTTTTTTGATACTTTAGCACATTACCGTTGATGTCTTTCCATTTGTTAATTCTAGGACATTAAAGACGTATTTGAAACTGTTGCGCCTCACACCGAGGCTCCAAGTGTAACTCACGTGATACACCACGTGAAACTTATTCATAGAAGAACAGCCGACGTCACCAACATTTGACCAAAGTCCAAGTGATCGATGCCCAACTTCCAAAGCTCAAAAGCCGAAGCACTGAAGCTCAATCTTTGGAGGCTCAATCCAAACCTCACACTTGAAACGGATCTCATGTAGATAAAATCTTATTCGAATGATTGATATGACTTTTGTAATGAAAGATATATCAAATCTTGTCAGTATAGGTTAAAATAAACTAAAATCTATTAATATGTGCACTTGTAAGGATAACTATTTGGAATGATATTCGAGTAAATTGGTTTTCTCATGAAGCTCACTTAATATTCTACTAAAATCATAAAAATAAATAAATAAAACATAAATAACATGATAATTGATAAGTTTAATAAAAGAGACAAGTCAATAATGGCTTTTGGTTGCTGCTGGCTTTTAATCTCGGCATGTCTCCAAACGATTTCTCTCCTATGCAACAGTTGGCGTGACATCAACTGAAATTCCCATTACGGCTCATAAATCTTGAGAGCACAATGAGGTAAAAAGAAAATGATAAAGTTCTTAAAGACTACTTTTTTACTAAAAAGAAATATTTTTTTACTTACAAGTAAATTTATTTGTTAGTCTTTCTCCCTTAGTAGTTGAGGGTCTAGAGAGGAGCTCAATTGGCACCAACGTTACTTGTTCAGAATCCTTACTACTAGCAAACTTTGACATGGCGTCGGCGTACGCAATTTCCATGCGTGGGATCTGCGCTAACTCAAACTTCTAGAAAGATGGGAGTAGGTTCATTACCAGTTTGAGGTAAGTAGCCATACCCTTGTCCCTCGAGGTGAAGTTGTCGTTAACTTGGCCAACCACTAGCTTTAAATTCAAACCTCAACGAGCAATTAAGCTTATGACCTTTAGGGCTAGCTAGAAACACACCTGCTTCTAGGCCGCCTATCCGGAGGAATCATCTACAAATGGGTTCTACGTGGTGGTTTCGTAGGAGTGCCTTACTTACATATTAAACGGGAAAGGTGGGTACCTTCTTCTCTTAGAGAATTGAGTTGATGGCTTCATCGAATACCATCAAATAGAGTTGTAGGGGCTCATAAGCCTTAGGTTTTAAGAGGATGGGACCTGTCCTAGAAGCTTTTTCAGCTCCTGGAAGACATCTTTGCACTCCTTTGTCGACTATAATTTTTTTCCTCCCTTGAGGATCTTAAAGAAAGAGAGGTACATGTCGGTGACTTTTGAGACGAAATGGCTCAAAGTTGCCACATGCCTAGTTAAGCTTTGTACCTCTTTCGGCTTTTGAGGGGACCTCAATTTGATCAAGGCGTTGATCTTCTCCAAGTTGACCTCTATGGCCTCTGGTTCACCATCTAACCTTGGGACTTTCAGGAGGTAACATAAATGCCACTTAAGTGTATTTAACCTCATCTTGTACCTGGAAAGTTTCATTTAAGTGCTTCACATGGTCCTTTGTTTTCAAACTCTTCAAGAGCATGTCATTCATGTATACCTCCATTGTTTTGTCAATGATGTCAGGAAACATCTTGTGACAACTCTCTAATAGGTGGCCCCGGCATTTTTCAACCTAAAGAGCATTACTCTATAGCAATAGAGGTATCTATTAGTGACGAAAGAGGTATTCCTTAGGACGGCCTTGGTTAAGGTTGGAGAAATTGATGCATACTCTCCATCTACCATTTTGTTTCTTTACCAAGATTGGATTGGAGATCCATTTCGGGTAAGTGGCCTCCCTGACGAAACCTTTGCTCATTAGTTTCTGCACTTCTTCCTTTAGGGCCTAATATCTTTTTGTATTGAGGGCTCTCTTCTTTTGTCTATGCAGAGCAACCATGGAATCAATTTTCAGGTGGTAGCAGCTGACATCTCGGTCAATGCCAATCATGTGTTCGTGCCTCCAAGCAAAGACATCAAGATTTTTACATAGGAAGCTTTCAAGCTTTTCCTTAGCCTCAGGTGGCAAGTCTTTTCCTACATGCAATGCCTTAGTAGGATCTTCGAGGATCAACATGGAAGCTCTACAGTTCTTGTACTAGCATTGTTTGGAATTTTGATTCGATAACGCGAAGGTCCAACTTGTCAAATATAAACTTTTGATCGAGGGCATCTGTTTCATTATCTTTCCATAAATATCCATCACCACCATGTTGACATCCCTTGGCTCAGCTTTCCTTATGGGGTTTACGTAGCGCTCTCGTGCTCCCATGTGATTACCTTTAACGTGGCTATCCCATGCTCGGTTGGGAATTTTATGCACAAGTGAACGAATATTGTTGCCCATAAGTCTTTTAAGGTTGCTCTTCCCAATACCCTGTGATATGTGGATCGATTATCCATTACCAAGAATTCCATGAAATTGAAGGCTGTTTGAGATGGTGCACCCATTTCCACTACAAGAGTCATTTTTCCCCTTGGAATGAGATGAAACCGTACAAAGGGATGTTTACGGGAGTCAATTCATGGTCCACAATCATCTTATCAAAATTAGTTCAAAAGAAAATGGGAACGGAGCTGTCGTTGTCTACCAGCATCCACTACCTACAGCGTCCTCTTGGGTGGAGGTGATTGGTGGTAGTTGCCTTCCTCTGCAACTGTTGTTCACTATGTAACTAGCCATCGGGTGAATTTTGGGAGTGTAACTTATTTTAAATGGATTAATATGTGGATTAAATTTTACACTATCCCTATGAACATTTTCATACTATCGTTCTATAGTTTTGACAACTTATCTTTCTGTGGTCATGCTCATAAAAAGATAGCAAACTGTAAGTTAGAAGAATTTTATCTTGGATTCGTGCAGTGTTGAAATTATGTGTCTGAAAGAGAGGTCACATGATTTTAGGATAATATCTTTGACGTGACTCCTTAATTATTGGTTTATAACTCTCTTCTTATATTTATATTGTTTTAATGTTTTATGTTAATCGATAATTTACACACAAATCACTTATTTTCCCAAACAGAATCCTCAATCAAATGTTGAATTGGTGATTATGTTGAGATATAAATCTAAATCTCACGTGGACCATATTGTGAAGGTTGATCTACATATGGACTCCGTACAGTGGCAATCATAATGTTTCATAACTTATCAGATTGTTGATTAACGACAATATAGCCGAACGTGTTTGGTAGAAAAAAAAATTCAGATTTTAATCAAAGTTAAAGTCAACAATTAATTTTAACCACATATTTTAAGGACCTCACAACTTTTGAACCACACATTTCATGGAAACCATATTTTTTTATTACGTGCTAATTTTAGTTTTTGCGGAGAGATGAGTAATACTTGAACAATATTAGAAAAACTGTGCTCCCATCGTCGAACCAAACTATATAAATTTGTTATTTATTTTAACAATTATTGTTAATAATATTACTTTATTTATATCATATACGTGAATGATTGTCCCAATATTGTAAAGAGTAAAAGTAGGTTTCTAGAAGGGAAAAATTCATGGATCATGTATTTACTTTACCAAAATCAAAAATCATGTCTCCAAGTTTAAAGTTGCAAAAATCAGGTTTTTTTTTTAATTAATTAATTATATTTCCCAATTATTGTATTAAAT
>CAIGRO010087518.1:0-20142 GCA_903798355.1 Fraxinus baroniana | reverse complement strand
TGGCTCCTCTTTTTCAAACATCGAGATTATTAATCAGAGGATTAATTGCAACTTTGCAATCACAAGAAGATTCATATTCATTTCTGTTTGTATTTTTCAAAATACAATTTTGTAACGATTTTCATATTTTAATATACGCGAAATCCGTCGTACAGTGGCAAAACAAAAGAGTAAATGCTAGTACCAGCAAATAAATACATACAGAAGTTCATACAGATCCAAAATTTCCCATGAACAGTTTCATTGAAATAGTGAATGTGTATTGCACTTATGAGATATCAAAGCATCAATTTTATAGGACGAGAACAAAATGTTTAGAAATTATTAACGGTATTGTAGCTGAACAGTTCAAGATACTATGGGACTACGGTGAAGAATTGAAAAGAACTAATATTGGTAGCACTGTTCAAATTGAACGTTCAGGGCCCACATTCAAAAGATGTTGCATATACTTAGGGGCTTGCAAAGAAAGATTTAGGTCAGGATGTAGGCCAGTGATTGTTTGGATAGATACTTCTTATAAAGTGAACAAAGTGGATAGCTACTGGCTGCAGTTGGTATTGATGGAGAAAACTGCATATTCCTTGTTACATGGGCTATAGTGGATGTTGATAACAAAAGAAATTGGGAATGGTTTATAGAAATTTTAATTGTTGACATTGGGATGCATAACAGTAGGGCTTGGACATTTATTTCAGATAAACAGAAGGGTTTGGTAGAATCCATTAAACAATTCTGCAAATAAGCTAAGCATAGATGTTGTGCAAGACATTTGTACAGTAACTTCACTTTGATGCATAAAGGCCTCACTTTGAAATCCTTGTTCTGGTCTGCAGCTAGGGCAACAACTATGCCGGAGTGGAAAAGTGCAATGGTTGAAATGAAAGAAGTTAATGAAGAAGCCTTCAAGTGGTTCAATGAGAAACCCGCCTCACAGTACACCAAATCACATTTTCAGGAGCTAGTAAGTTTGACATCCTACTTAACAACTTATATAAGGCATTAAACTATTTTGTTGTTGTTCCAAGAGAAAATCCAATTATATCACTATTGGAGCAGATTAGATACCAACAAATGATGATGATGGATACAAAAAGGAAAGTAGCACAAAGATGAGATCGTGCTTTTGGTCCTAGAATTATGACTATAATTGAAAAAGCAAAGACAGATGCAAGATAATTGAAGGCGATTTATGCTGGTAGTGAGAAGTTTGAGGTTAGAAATAGAGATGGTCTCTGATGGAGTGTAGACTTGGCAAGAAGGGAATGTACATGTAGAAAATGGCAACTTAGTAGAATCTCCTATACTCATGCAATCTCTGGTGTGCTTTCTAGGAACATTAGCATATATGAGTACGTTGATGCATGCTACACCGAGAAAGCTTATCTTAGGACCTATAGCCCAATAATACAACCGATGTCAAATTCGGAGTTATGACCAAAACTTGATAGGCATCCTCTTACTCCATTTATGAAAAAGAATCAGACAGGCAGACCAAGAAGATGAGAAAAAGGTCACAAGTTGAACCACCTTCAGGTACAAAAATTGCAAGAATGGATATGAAGATAACGTGTAGAAGATGTAGGGAAACATGTCATAACAGGAGAACATGCACAACCTCATTGTCTACAGATACAAGTTCCCCGCTAAGATCACAAGTAAATACAAGGTAAGAGAAAAGTATCCACATCAAATAAGTCTTAGGCACAGGCGAAGAAGAAGGGCAAGAAAAAAAGAACTTAGCTTGTACTGCTTCTATATTTTCTTAGACTATTTTTTGTGTTGTATATGATATTTTATAATGGATTAAATTGAACAGGTCTTTTGATGATATACATTTCGAGTGAAGATGAAAAGAATTATCAGCATTTCAATCATTATTTGAATGTCATACATGAGCTTTTATTTTATATATATACAAAAGAAATTGGAAACGTTGGTATTTACATTGAATGTTGTCTGGAAACTTTACAAAGGATTAAGGAACTGAGATACATTGAGTGAAAGATTTTGTACTTTCGTTGCAACTTGTTTTATAGGTTTAGGACTTCTAGTGCAACTAGTTCAAAACTTTTGGGACTTCTTCTTCGATAACTAGAAAAGGTTTAGGACTACCTCTGGGACTTATGCAATTTATTTAGGATCATCGCTGTACCATCATATTCACATTTTTCAAATAAAATTTTCCTTCTATTTATGAATCATTCAGTCTCGGGAAAGAAGATGAACATAGGAAAAATAAAACATCGAAGTACAGTTGGAATAATAACATGTTTTATTACTAGAAAATAAGTAAGAAAAAGATAGACCACACTATTTTTCACTATGAGACCCACATCACAACACAGAATCCCAACATCTTAGCTAATAGCTAACTCAAATCTAGGTATAGACCCATTTCACTAAAACTCACTACAACAAATGTTACTTTTTACGGTACATGTTTACGGCGTGCATATACGACATGCCGTAAAAATAGACTATTTACGACATGCCTTAAATGCACGCCATAATAATTCATCTACTAAAAGTATTTACGGCATACATGGATGGCATGCCGTCAAAAGTACCCTTTTACGGCATACATTGATTGCATGCCGTAAAANACGCCATAATAATTCATCTACTAAAAGTATTTACGGCATACATGGATGGCATGCCGTAAAAAGTACCCTTTTATGGCACACATTGATTGCACGCCTTAAATTTTTTTACGACATACATTGATTGCACGCTATAAATGTAAGCCCATTAGCCCAAGACCATTCAAATACCCATTACCCAATACCCATATCACATATTCAAAAACCCAGCCCAACCCAATTACCCAAATACCCAACTCTCCTTCCTCCACCTCATAATATTGGACCCACAATCACAATGCATCTCCTTCGTCCTCCACATCAGTATCCACCTTTTCCTTAGTCCTCCCGCCACTCAGTTTCTAGCCCATGCATCCACCATTCAAGTTTAGTTGCTGTTCGCAGCTCACCATGCCTGGTGATTGGTCTATCGAATACTCGAATTCGCAATTCGCCACACCTGCTGTTGCTCGACTACTTCGTTGGGCCTTAAGTGTCGTCTAATCTTCACAACAACAGAAGAACAAGGTGATTAGGTGAAGCCCCAACTGCAAGCTTATACGTCGTAAAAAGCATTCAATATATGTCTTGCATTTTAACATTTCATGAAAAGTGAAATATTTTTTACAGCGTGCTACTGAACGTTGTAAAACTAATTTTATGGCGTTTCTATAGACGGCATACTCTATACGCCGTAAAAAGTAAACCACTTTTTACTGCATGGCTTTATATGGCGTGCAGTCGCACGCCATAAAGAGGTTTTTACGGCTTGCAATTCACGCCGTAAAAAGCACATTTTGTTGTAGTGACTCCACATACAAATCTAATGAGTTAAGTCTTCCATGCTATACGACCTCTTGAATTGAAGGTGTTTATTTCATGATACATCTCTCTCCCAGCCCGTAGAAGTCTAGGAATCAGCTTAATTCGATCTCTCATACATTGGCGAGTCAACCCATCGAAGAAATTACATCCATCCGCATCTTTATGTCGTGGACAGCTGATAAACTTTCTTCATGGGTTCAAGCTCGTCTATGAAGTCTTCATCTCTACAGGGAACTCATATCTACAGATATTCATCTACATCTTTTTTCTGAAAAGCATCTGATAGTTATTGGGGAAGAGAGAAAATATCATTATTCAATGATGTGGAGGGAAATGTATAGTGATTTGAAAAATATCAAATGAGGAATAATGATTGGAAGAAATTACCCATCCTTAAAATGGTCGACATACCTGATTTTTTAATTTTCCAGGTCAACGACGGTGTTTTGGACGGTTTTCGTCCAAAGGGACCCAAACTGCATATTTATGAAAGGTTAGGGACATCGTCTAGCACAAAATGAAGGTTATGGTAAAATCTACAAAAAAAGGAAAGGCTAGGGACCTGTTCTGCAATTTTCCCTATTAAAACTTGATGTTACATTTTAAAAAGTCAACCTTATTAAGAGAAGTATCATAATTCTTTTTAAGTTGATCTATATTTTTTTCTTTATTCGATGTGAGATTTTATCCCTTAGCATTCTCCCACAAGATGGTGGCTCGTTTGAGTAGATCAATCTTAAAATTCGTGTGTTCATTTTTTTAGTCTAGTTGACGTTGAAAAATATATGAATAAAACTCAAGCCAACTTAGGAGGATCATAGGAACTAGACCGATTGTGAATCAAAAGATTACAAATATTTGATACTATTACTTCGTCCTCATGTTGAAGGAGATATTTGAAATATGACAAAGTTAGAGGAGTTATTGTAATGTTAAGTTCCGTTTTTTTCATTCTTCTTCTTCTCCCTTTCTTTATAGGGAAGATTCTGAATGTATCACTCATTAACCCATCTTGTCAGCTATAGTGTCGAGTTGAAAAAGTACATTCACTATCACGTTAGAATTGGTTAAAGAGCTCGGCTTGTCAAGTAATTATGAGTTAATTGCTCAAGTGGTCCCCAATAATTAATGAATTACTTATGGAGAGAAGCTAAAGTATTGGTGTAAATAGTGGGCGCTAATGTGAGGTCTACCAGGTGTCACATGTTTATGGATGGTTAGTACATGTAAGAAATCTTTAATCATCATATTCCCTTTAGCATCAATAAACTATATATCCGAGCTGACCTTATATAACCGAACTCATATTAACTCAGGCTCATGGCATACGTCAAACTGTATTTTGTTCACCTCGGAGGTCGGTCGTCAACAAGTCTTAATCGAATCAAATTGTTCGTTGAAGTTTAATGG
Source organism: Fraxinus baroniana (assembly GCA_903798355.1). Lineage (NCBI taxonomy): Eukaryota > Viridiplantae > Streptophyta > Magnoliopsida > Lamiales > Oleaceae > Fraxinus > Fraxinus baroniana. The sequence continues at coordinate 15,325 of CAIGRO010087518.1, read as the reverse complement.
ACTCTAATACCATATTAAGATTTGAAATCATCAAGTAATCAAGGGCATACAAATATGTGAATTATTTAGTCATAAAAGAATTTTGATTTTTTGCAAAACTCAGTATTTCTCTTTCTTCATCGAAATCATAGAATTCTCACTATTTCGAACTCTTCTTCGAGACTTGATAGAATAATTGGAGTGACAGAGGTGACTAGGCAGTTAGAGAGACAACAGGAAAAATAGAAGAAACAAAATGGATTATGATACTTGTACATAAAAATAGTAGATAATGAATTACATAAAATGATGTTAAGGGAAATATTGGATTAAAAAGTTGACTATATTTTAAAATGATAAATAGTAGTGTCATGGGAAATTATGCGATCATTTATGGAAACCTTTATGAACATGTAGCAAAGCCCCAAATTAATATGGTCAAAGAGGTAGAATTTGTCGAATAAATATTTTAGATCTATTTTTGTGGGAAAGAAAGCTTGGAGATGGACCTGTGCTTCAGAGAGAGAGAGAGAGAGAGCGAGAGGGAGAGTGTTTGAATGCTTTGACAGTATGGCCTGAGCTATAGAGGAGGAAAAAAAAGGTGTGTGGGATTTCCTGGAGAAGAAGATGAAAGGTCCAAGGTCCATTTGGATTTGATTTCAGCAACCATCAGTAAAATGGAACACCTCGGTTACTTCACAGGCTGACCATTATAGTTCGTATAATTTAGCGTACATGGAATAGATACATGCATGTGAATAAAATTAATTCTTATACATGCACGTGAATAATAGGTAATAGTGAATAAAAATAATTATTATACATGCATGTGAATAATAGGTAGTAGGGCTATAATGGTCATGTGAATAATAGATAGTAAGGCTATAATGGTCTAAAAATTGATTCTCATTTCATGTGATATTTAGATATATTATATTATATTATATATTATAGATGTAGCGCAGTCCCAAATTAATATGGTCAAAGAGGTAGAATTTGTCTAATAAATATTTTAGATCTATTTTTGTGTTTCAAAAATAAGTTTAACTTTCTGATGAGTTAACGCCAAACATGCCCTAAACAATGTGCCATGTGGACATTGCGTTGGTATACCGCCAACTCCCACTTTTCTTGATATGATAAGAACCTCACTTTTGTCTTCAAAAGTATATATGCAGAAAGTTATTTTGCATGGGAATTTACAGTTTTTTTCTACAAGTAATTTTGGTACTTGATTATTTAAGTTAAGTTATTTTCTCATTGATCCAACAAAAAATGACTGAACTTGATTTTCTGGTCTAGAATAAAAATGAAAAGTCATCTGGATAAGAAGACACGCGTTCGTAGGGAAAACTCACCCAATCATGTTAAATTAACATCATGGATGACATTCTTGATGACAATAAGGTAAGGTGGCAGAATTTTATTAAACCGTTTAAAATATAATCATGTCATTAAGCTCTCGTTCGAGCTAAATTATTGTAGAATGAGAATGAAAAATATAATCGTTATTAAAACCCACACAAGAAATAAAAAATTTGAATTTAAATGTTTATGTGATGAATAACGTTCATATTTTTTATTCTAGGATATAATAATGTGGATTAAACAAAGCCTAAATCATTTTTTTCACACATTTTCATTTTCTTTTAACGACGAAGATGTCAAATTTATCCGACAATAATTTACTCGAGGTATATCTTCTAGAAGGTGGTACCATTTTTAAACACGTGGGTATCAATCAATAAATGGGGGCCACCCTCACACTATAAATTCACTCAATTTCCTGCAAGACGACACCTTTCTTCTTGATCTGGTGAAAATGGCCTCGTCTAATGAAGACCAGATACAGCCACATTCCTACCAAAACGTCGTCGTTATGCGACATGGCCATAGGATAGACAACTTTGAACCTCTGTGGCAGTCAACGGCGGCGCGTCCTTGGGACCCTCCGCTGGTGGAAGACGGAAAGGTCCGGGCATTCTGCACGGGCCGGAAGTTCCGGAACCAGCTCGGGTTTCCAATCCACCGGGTCTTCGTCTCCCCCTTCCTCCGCTGCCTGCAAACCGCCTCCGAAGTGGTGTCTGCCCTTTGCGCCGTCGCTGATCAACTTGATGATCCCGATAACATATCCTCCCATGGCGTTGTAATCGATCCCTCCAAAATCAAGGTCAGTTATGTATACATGTTCACCAGCTCTAACTGTTAAAATGGACCATTGTTTTCCTTTAAATCTTGTAATTAACACCTGGTGCCAAGTTGTTATCACAATGTTTACACCTGCTTAATTACTATATCAAATTTTCCGTCTTGTGAAATTTGAAATGTGTACAGGACCTTATTTTACCTCTTCAAAATCCCCTTGGATCACAATCTCCAATAATAATAGGTGTTAGAGGGAAGGCTACACCAGGGTGAGGCGAACTGTATGTTTACCACATAGGGATGAGAAATTATTGCAAGTGTTGTGGGCAAGCTGTGTGTGTTTATCTTCAAATTTGAAGGCAATTACTTTAGTGCCCTGGATTTTAATCTTGTGGCCTTAACATGCATATGGTTTGGTATCCAGAGATAGGTGATATGGAGACTTTGAATAAGTAATGCGTTTTCTAAGTCATTTAGATTGATGGGTACATGGTTTTAGATCATAAGAGGATGATGGGTTGAAAATTGTGTTTGAACGGTGGATTGATTGGTACAGAAGTTATGGTAATAAATTATTTAAAAATTGGGGTGAAAATGTCTTCCTTAAAATGTTTTTGTTTATGTTCATTCTTGTGAGATTGCAGATCTTTGGCATATCGTGTCATGATTAATTATGTGTACAATTTTTCACCTATATACCAAATTATTCACATATACATTGCATGTTAGATTCACCCTTTTTCATGTGCTTGGATGATGTTTTGGAAATTTAATTGTCTAATGCTATGGCTTATTTTTCCTGTCATGATAGTATATATCTGTATAAATTCCAGTTATGTTTCCATAAACTTTTCTGCATCATTATTGGAATTACATTGAGGGCTTCTAAGAAAGAATACTAATGAGTGTATGTTAGAAGCATTTTATAACTTTGTTGATAATTGTAAATTTGGAATGGTTAGTGTTCACCAAATTCTGTCAAGTGTGATTTATCGGTTTTTCAATGTAAAACAATGTTATCACATTTCAGAATGCACCTCAGAAACTAATTTAGGAACAGAAATTCAACAGTGACCATTTTAAGAAAAAGAAAATTTGACTTATAATCTCTTAACCAACTACAAAACATGTTGATTTTCATGGAAATACAAGGTTTTCTAACTGCCCCAATTGCAGTTGACTTATAAATAAATTAATATTGCAGGATTCCAGAACATTATTATAGATAGTTGAGAAGTCATGAAGGAGTATAGATAACAATATCTTATACTAATGGAGCTTTGGAAACTAAAAAAGTTTTATGCTATTCAACCACAAGAAATAAGAAGATAAAATGATTACTGAAAATAACTTCCCTCTTCGGATTAACCACTTGTACTTGATGAGTAGTAAGAAAGTAGTTACAGAATGTGACTTTCTTCCTTGGCTTAACACCTAGTGCTTGGTGAGTAAGAAGTAAGTAATTATATGTGCTTATTCCTAAAAATGTAGGCAAATGTGAAGTAATAGATGTAATTTTTGCCTGCACTGTTGGACTGCATATGTAAGCATTCTGCTTAGCTTTGTGGATAAGAGGTTCCAATGCATTTTTCTTCCAGCTCTCTATGATAAAGCAGATTATACATTAGAACTTTCATTGTCATGTCTGTGGAGATAATGCCCCTGATTCTCAATTTGGACCAAGATATGGCCTCCGATTTCAAGAATAAGCTGATAGAGTAGTTTCACTTTCAAGGAAGAAGATGCATCCTTCTTTCAGAAAGTTAGCTTTTTCCTCTTTTTCCTTTCAATCTTAAATAATGAAGTTGATTTAGAAGCTTCTAAATTAAGTTAATTAATAAGATGTTATTAAAAGACTTCTATGAGCTTTCCTACTTTTCAACCAGGGAAATTAGTTCCTTCTTTTCACAAGACTCGTGAATTTAAATGAGGGAGAGGGAGATAATTTATTACTTCTTGATGATGCACTGTTCACAGGTGACTATCACTTCTTCGGTATAAAAAAAAATCAAAATCAAAATCATTGGTGCTTATAAAAATAAAAATTAGATGGACAATGTATGGTGTTATCAATCTTGAACTTTACATCTTGAGTAATATGACAAATTTACATCCCTATGGAGAATACCACTTGCAAGCACCAAGTTTAGTTAATTTGATTTTTAGTACTAGGTCACAAGAGAGCTGATTTGACCTTTTTTTAGGGCTATCAGTTCGAATAGATGTCTTTAGAATTTCACTTGCTTCTACTTATCAGAATCGTGTGAAATGCGAAGAAGATACTGAACAACAAAAAACATATAACAAAATTTGTATTAGGGTTCATGTCATAAGATTTGGCAAAGATTTACTCTACTTTTCAACCTACCGCAACCCCTCCTCCTCAACCCAGTCTTGAGACTGGCTGTGCAAAAGATACTAAATATCAGTACAAATATAGATTCTAATGTCTGAGATTTTCTGTGCATTCTCTTTGTGGTCGTTAATGATTTAAAAGATCTATTTTGGATTTATGAATGTCTCCTGTATATCAATTCCAATGAATGCTGTCTCCGTATCGACTCAAACCCTTCGCTACATTTTTTCAGATCTCAATTGAATATGGATTGTGTGAGATGCTGAATTCAAGAGCCATAAGACTTGATGTGGTTCCAGAAGATGGTGATTTTGGTTTTAATGTCTTTCAGTGTGAATCTGTATTACCTTCTGGAACTATTGATCATACTGTGGAACAAGTGTACAAGGAGGTATCAGACACGCAGAACATGCGAAATATATACTGAGATTTTGAAAATGTCTTTATAAGTCTACACTAATCTTGATTTTTCTGTGCTGAAACTGTCTTTTACCCACAGATGCCTCAATGGCAAGAGACGGTGGAAGGTGCTAGGGCTAGATATACAGAGGTTATGAAGGCTCTTGCTGACAAATATCCTTCAGAGAACTTGTTATTGGTGACACATGGTAAGTTTCTTGCTTGGCAGTGCTTAAATATCACTAACTTGCATATAAAGGGTAGAATGTTTTCCTTTTTGCTGGCCGTATATCTCAGAAATATGCATCTAAACAGTGTTATTTACAGCATTTTCTCAGATGGGTTGCAATAAGTATATTTTACATCTGAATACCTTTGGTGTCATGCATTTCTATATATAGTGCTCACGGTTTCTATAGAAAGAAAGAGGAGAAACAATTTTTTACTTCATTGGCTTGTCAATGTTTACAGGGTTTAAATACATGTGCCATACCATTATAAAAGGGAAGAAATAAATGGTCTAATCTACAGCTATGCAATTCCCATAAATCTGTCTAATCTGTAGCCAAACACACCCTCATTAATACTCCATAATCTACTCCCTATTTGATGCAAATCATTGACCAGACAAACAAATTCTATGAATGGAAATACAGCTAATTACAATTATTTTTCTACACTCCTCAAAATTGTTCAAAAATATATATCATTCCAACTTGCTAAGGTCTTGGTATCCCTTGGGTATGAAAATCAGCTAATTATTTGCTGATAGAAAGAAATGAGATACAAATCCATTGCTTCATCAAGTGCCTATCCACTTCAACAAACTTGGTCCAATTATACTGAACACGATTGTGAGCAATGCTGATTTCAGCTCTGTTGTTAGTTCTTTTAACAATATCTTTAACCCCAATAACTCACATATTCCTAAGTCATTGCTCTTAATTCATCTTTAGTACTTGATCTCGCCAACATAATTTGCTTCTTACTTCAACTAAATTTCAACCAACTAATGTACAGTAACCAAATTTAGGCCTAGTGTCATCCACAGAACCATCCAAGTCTGCATATATATAAGCTTCAACCTGAAAATAAGGATTCCTTGAGAAGAGTATATCTTTGCTCAGAGAACGTTTCAAGTACTATATAATTTTGAAAACAGCTTCCCTGTGAACTTCACAAGGAGAATGTATAAATTGACATACCACACTAACTTTAAATGCAATGTTAGGTCTAGTATGAGACAAGTATATCGACTTACCAACCAATCTTTGGGATCGACCTTTATTAACGGCATTACTATTGGTAGTGGCTCTTAAATTATGATTAGGATCAATTGGTGTATCTTCTGGTTTGCAACTTAAATGCCTATTTCTTTGAAAAGATCTAGAACATACTTCCTTTTAGAGAGACATATTCCTTTATTCGACCTTACCACTTCAATTTCCAAAATATATCACAAAGATCCCAAATCTTTAATTTCTAACACTTTAGTTAGCATCCCCTTAAGTCTACTTTTTTTAAGATCATTTCCGGTTACAATATATCATCAACGTAGACACTTGTGTTTAGAAAATACGGTATGATCACCTTGACTTTGTGTCTATGACTCATCTGCTTGCATTATACAGAGAGTAGTTCTCATTTAATTAGTTCTTACTGCTTTTACTACATTTATTTCTTTCTGGAGATCAGATTTATGTCCCCTTCTTGCCTGCATTCTCACTTTTTTTTATGATATGTCCTAAACATGTCGATCTTCCTTGGTGGAGTCTAAAAACTCACAAAGAATGTGTGAATGTCTTTACAAAAAAAAAAAAAAAATACATAAGTCCAGTAAATCTTTAAAACTAAGCTCTAGGCGATTGATTGCCTTAGTCCATGCAAGGATTTCTTTAGTTTGCACACTTTTTTACAATCCAGAAAGCCGCTCTATATACACTTCCTCTTCTAGATCACCATGAAAGAATTCATTTTTACCATCAAGCTAATCAAGACGCCAATTTAGATTAGCCGCAACCCGCAAGGTAAAAGAAGAACTTTGATTGAGTTCATTTTGCCACTAGAGCAAAAGTTTCCTTTTCAATTCCATAAGTTTGTGTAAACCCCTTTGCCACAAATATTGCCTTATACGTGTCAACTATCTCGTCAATTTTTTAACTTTATTATAAATACTAATTTACATTTGATTGGCTTACTCTATTGTGGAAGGACAACAAGTTGTCATATATTATACTTTTTCATTGTCCTAATTTCGTCGTTTATTTCTTGGAGCAGAATTACAAAAAGATAGATTAGTAGTAAATGCTTTAGACCAAGGACACAATTTGTGATACAAAACAAATTCAAAAATAGGATGCAAAGTGTAAAATCTAAAACCTTTTCCATGAGAAATTGGGATAACAAGATCAAAATGCATGGAAGAATAATGTGTGTTGTACTCAAGTCTGATGATTAGTATTGTTGAGGGGGATCTGCTTTATTCCTTCTCGAATAAACCTTAATTCTCAATATTTATCTTGTACACGCCCAAGAGGAGTTTTAAGAACTAATGGAGATGGAGGATCTTCAGAATTGACTAGAGAATCATTTGGCACCATATGTAGAACATTAGATACAAACCTCGGGAATAGAAATAATAGTTGTACCTGGGTAATTTGAGAAGACCTAAAATTAGTTGAAAGATGAGACAACAGGAGGACGAGAAGAAAGAGAAGTCCAAAATGGATCTTCAACATCTCGACTTTCCTCCTGAAGAGAAGTTTTGGTGCAGAAACAAGTACTCCCAAAGAAGGTAAAATTCATGGAAATAGTCGCTTTCTTATTGTAGGCTAAAAACACTTGTACCCTTTTGAAGTAGAACAATATCCCAAAAAACACATTGAAGACTCTTAGGATCCAACTTTCTCGATTATGGTTATGTACATGAATAAAAGCTACACAACCAAAAACTTTGGGCGAGAGGTGTGTAAAAATTTAAGGTTAGATATTTATCTTTGAGGTATTATGAATTTTAAAACCCTTGATGATATCCCATAGATAGGGTATTTAGCAGTAAGAACAACTTCACCCCAAAAGTATTTAGGAATCGACATGGCAAAAATGAAAGGTCGGTTACTTCAAGAAGTCTATTTTTCCTCTTGCTAACTCATTTTGTTGAGGGTATCAATAAAGAACTATTAGGAACAATCCCATGGATGGTTAGATATGAGCTAAGAATTTGAGAAAAATACCATCTTCCATTATTGATGAATGTAATGTCGATTCAGATTTTTCTTTAAGCAAATAAACACTAGTACGAGTATTTTCATCGATGAATGTAACGAACCATGTGGCCCCAGAGATATTATTGACACGAGATGGACTCCAAATATCATTATAAATCAATATATAAGGTTTTGTATCTCTATATTGTGTGAAAAAATGAGCTCGATGTTTAGATAATTTTCATACTTCACATTGAAGATTATGGGCTTTTGAAAAAAGTAAGAAACAACATTTTCAGATATTGAAAGCTTGGATAACCTAAACATTTTTTGCCAATGCTCAATTTCTTGTTTTGAAGTAGATATAGAAGAAGAACTCGTGTGTATGAGATAGGTTTTTTGAACCAATAGATTCACTTTTCAATTCAAAAAGTCCATTCTTACTTCCATGTCAATCATCTTCCCGTATGCAGGTCTTGAAATTTACATTAGGAAATAACTTAGCCACAATTTTAAAATAGGAATACACAATTTTCCTGCAATAGATGACAGTGAACCATCTGCAGCTTTAACTTTTTGTGTATCGGAACACCGAGTATAAGAAACAAACAAATTTGAGTGCCTAATATGATCTGTAGCTTGCTCCAGAGTCAATGACCCAAGAATTATTTGCAAAGCTAGTGGCATTTAAGGTAGTCGAATGAGAAAATGCACAAATGGTTAGATATTGCCAAATTGAAACTGATAAAAGAGGAAGCACAATTGGGTTAGAAGGTGTTTGAAAATAAGATGACAAACAAGAATTCAATTGCATTGGAACTATCCGAAATAGGATTGGAAAATGCAAGAATTGGTCTAAATTGATGTAGAATGGCCAGAAAAAGAAGAAACCAGCATTGAACATGTATAAATCTACCAAAAAATCAATTGAACTTGATTAAAAACATCTGAACAAGCCTCAAAAACATTTTAATTGGGCTTAAAATAGGTTGAAATGGACTTAAAATTGTTGAACAAGCCTGAAAAGAGACTGAGCTGCTTTGAGATGTGCTGAGCTGGTACGAAAACAGGCTGTTCTGACCTTAGAATAGGCTGAATTGCTCTGGAATTGCATGATTGTATAGTCTTGAAACCTTTTTTCAGCAATTAAGAACACAAAGAATAGAATTTCGGTGTAAATCAGCCAGTAAGAAGATAAGAAATTCCCAAAAACAAATTAGAATGTGACATGCTCTGATACCATATTAAAACTTGGAGTTTCATTTTAAAAGATCAACATTATTATGAGAAGTAGCTTAAGCCCTTATATCTTGTACATGTTACATCATTATTCCATGTGGGATTCATTCTTTAACCTACTTCTGCAAGATGGTGGCTTGTTTGAGCAGATAATCTATGTGCTTGTTTGAGTCTTAATCGAATCGAATTGATTGTTGAAGCTAAATGGGATTTGGTACCATATAGGAAGAAAGAAAAGAGGAGAAATAATTTCTAACTTCATTGGTTTGTCAATGTTTACAAGGTTCAAACATGTGTGACATACAATTATAAAGGGAAAAAGAATTAAGCAATCTAATCTTCAGCTATACAACCCCCATAAATCTATCTATTCTATAGCTAAACACAATCTGATTCTATGAATCTGGATGCATTCTATGAATGGAAATACAGCTAATTACAGTTCTTTTTCCATAGTTTCAGTATAATTTTTTTATCCTCTTGTCATGGAGGATGCACATTATTATAATCCATCTTGAAGTTATGCTAAAGAGTACATTCATTTTTTATTTTATTTTTTACTTTTTATTTTTTGTGTGTGGAATAAGTCAGCCTGTGTGTGAAAAATGGCCATAGCATTGTTCTTTATCGTCATGTTTGCTTTTCCAGGAGAAGGAGTTGGATCTGTAGTCTCTAAATTTGTGCCAGAGGCTGATATGGTATATGATGTTGCTTATTGTGCATATTCACACACGAAAAGACCCATCTTTTTCAGTGAAAATCAGTCTTTTACTGCTGGAGACTTTGTGGGTTCACACGAAGGTCAAGTCGGCATCACTTATACCCAGCGCAATACAGAATCTAATGATCCTTTAGACAAACTAAATTGATGTACCCCTCAAATCATTATTTTTTGTATTAGACTGCAGATATTGTTCTTGATTTGCAGCCATTGCAAAAGCTTTAGTTGGTTCTCTGATGAAAATAAATGCTGATTTGGAGGTTTATCATTGTCATCGACAAAGTACTAGAATGCTCAGCGACTCTCATGAAAGTAAGTTTAAACTTCCAGATATTTTCTAGAAAAGAACGGAAACTTTTGTGCTATTTGATATATTTAGTATGAGAACAATGTTCTGTCATCATTTTGTGTCCCATTTTCTAACTTCTTAGGAAACAATAAGTGAATGTTTGGTACACATGAGAATAAGATTTGAACTTCTTCCCAGCCTATGAAACATAGTATACCTTTTATGAATGTAATGAACCGAATTCAAGTGAAGGAAAAGCATTATCTTTATGAAAGAAAAATGTCTTAGAAAACATCTCTACGTGTAGCTGTTAAACAAGCCTCAATCCATGAGGCACTACCTGTTAGAATGGTGTCTTGGTACAAAAGAAATAGAGACAACTAACTGATAATGTCAGTGTACTTTTTAAATATAAAGTCGAGAATCTAACTACTGAAGTACTCAAGATTGACTCATCACCACTGTGATGGACTTGGAAGTGGATCGAGGTGATCAAATATGTCCATGGGAGGGAAGTCATCGATGAAGCTGTCCGGGGTTACATTGTTTTGATTTTCGCCTTGACATGCAGTTTGAGAGCCTCCATCTGGTCCAAAACATGATGGCAAGATAGGAAGTTGTCCAGTGCCCAGTTCAGAACCACTGCCTTGACCAAAGACATCATAAAAATTAGGATCTCCGATTCTAGTGACGAAGTCTTGGTTTTCTAGGGGTAAAGAGTAATCTGGCTGGAGTTGTGGAATCTGAGGAAAGGGGAGTTGTAATTGCTGTTCATATAATTTCTTGTCAATGGCTGGAGTGAACTCAAGTTGAAGTGGGCTCTGTTCAAAATTGAGTGAACTGGGATACATTAACCCTTGTAAAGAAACCATTTTGATTGTCTCAGAATCGTCAATGTATGATGATGAGCAAGACTGTGACTTGATTATTGATTCTTCCTCTGTCGACATGCTGAATTCTGGTGCCTGAGATTGAAAACAATCAGATAATTTCGATAACCCAATAACTTTATGACTTGTGTAAGTCTCTAAGCAGCCAGAGCCAGAGGAGAACCAGGAATTAAACTACGTTAATCCTTATAAAACTACTACTTGTTCGACACTTGTTACATGGGTTGTAGGTGGGAACTTGAAGAATTTTCACCCTATTGAGAGCATTTAGCACATTTTATATTGGGTTGTGCTTGGTGGTGTCCATAATGTACACCAAGTATTTTCCTTTTATATTATCTATCAAAAAAAAAAATTAGCACATTTTGTCACAATAGCAAGATAACTGACTCCATTGAGTTTGCTGCCACAGATCTCAATGGTTATGTCACCTGCTCAACACTATACTTCAATTCTGCCTCGTTTGTAAGAAAATCAGCTCTAACAGTCTCCATAAACATAGGTCCTCAACTTCAAAATGGTATTTTGTTGTAAAAACCAGTGGTTGATAAGCCAAATGACTTTTCTTAATCCACCCATTATAATCAAATTCGTGCTCTTTGCTAAGGAATGAAATCAGGGACAATGTTGAAGCGACCTTGGGTTATTTGCCAATCGGAACACATTAACATCATAATCAGCAATAAGCAATATTCAAAAAGACTTGAACGGTGGATATACTTATTGCCCCCCATAAACTTCACCAGAGGATTATTAGTAGAATGCACATTCTTAGGTTCTTAGAGTTGAAAAACGTGTTCTGGAACAAAAAAATTTACCACAATTTAAAGCAGAAATTCCGTTGGAGAAATAGAATTTCCTGAAAGGCCTGGTTCTAAATGACTACAAACTAGTAAAATAAAAACTGCTGAGAATGAACAAACTTCTTACCTCCACGTAGGGAACACCATGAAGAGAAGAATCTTGTTCACATAGAGAGAAAACCCCCAAAGAACCATTCTTTTACTATAGTTTGGGTGGGTGGGGGGGGGGGGGGGGGGGGTCGAAATGTAAAAATAATCCTCAAGGAAAAATAGGATGTCCTATTGACCTGTCTTGAAAAGACTAGAATGGAATCAAACAAGAATTGACGAGAATGAGCCTTGTTTAGCGCCGTTCTCACCGTATTTTAAGGAAAATTTGGACAATTGGAAAGTAGGTGGGCCCTTTCCAGCCTAATATTTTGATTCAAAATTTGTTAAATTACCATAAATGTCCTTTCAAAATTATTGTATTAAATGTCAAAAGGGTGTAAATGTAATTCTGCAAAATTTGGTCAAAAGGTGTGGCTTGGCTCGGTGAAATTTTGCTTACCTCCAAAGAGGGAACACCATCAAGAAGAGGGAATTGGATTTCCTTGCTCTTCCTAGACTTGCTGCTGCACGGTGGTGCAGATGTCTGCAGAATCCTTGCCAGCCTCTTCTGTCTGCTACTCCAAAAATTCTTAACATCATTGTCTGTTCTTCCTGACAAATATGTGGCTATTTTAGCCCATTTGTTACCAAATTGTGCTTGAAGATCTATCACTGTTCTCTCCTCGTCTGCCGAAAACTTCACCCCACTACACGAATAAAACGAGAAGGAAACATGAAAAAGTAAGGCCAGCGTTTTGTGCATGTATAGAGTAAAAAGTCAGAGAGAAGAACCATATCAATAATTTTCTGTGGAATATCTGAAAAACCATAATTGATTAAACAGTGATAAATCATAGACAAAGAAGTGCTAATTTCTACGCGCACAGTGTGAGAGTAAGCCTAACATAAAATGAACAGGGTTCAGACACATTCAACTCACACACAGAGCATCTGCACATATATAACTGATGATGAGGTTGATGAAAATGAAGTGGCATTATTTGCATACTTTTTCAAGTTGGGTCGGAGTTTGTTAACCCAACGGAGACGGCACGACTTGCCGGTACGTTGCAAGAGACCTTTGGATCGAATGGAGCTCCAATCTCTAGGGCCATATTTGTTAACATGGTTTATGAGAACCTCGTCTTCTTCTGCTTTCCATGGCCCTTTCTTTATCATCCCCATATCATCACATAACATTCTCCTCCTCCCATCCATTCTCTATCAACATCAATTCACTATCTACCACACACACATACGCATATATATAACATATGCATGCAAAAATCTCGTCTTTTGAGAATTTTTCAGTAGATTTTTGTCTCTGGAGATATTGTCTTTCTTTTCTCTATTTTAAATGTTATCCGTGTGGGGTGAGGGTGTAGTGACGGTTTGGAGCGGTTATTGGCATTATCTGTCCACTTATTAATCCACGTTCTATCATTCTTTTGAATTCAAATTCAGTCCCCGGAATTTCAAAATTATGCCGGCAACCCCGAAAAATGAAAGAAAATAATCAAAAGAGTGGGCTTTTTTTTTTTTTTTTTAAAATGTTCGCTTTAATATTTAAACTACATAAATTTAATATTTGAGTTTTTTTTTTTACAGTACTAATTATTGATTATATTTTTATTGTTGTTAATAACTATTTTTGATATTTGTAGGATTAAATATTTTATTTGCTAAAAAGTTAGAATAATTATTAAGTATCTGAATATTGTAGGTTTTATTTATTAGGTAATTTAATAAATTGTTATTTTGTATGCAAAGTTAATTTTAGTTCTAAATTACTAAGTTCTTTAATAAATTTTTGGCAATCCATTATTTAATTTTTTTTTTCTATTTGAATGAATTAGAACATAAATTATTTGACATTTAATATTTATTCAATTTTATACTTTCTTATTATTTAACTGATTTTAAGATTTTTAATAGTTTTGAATATTGCAAAATTAGCAAGGTTGAATGATTTTATCAATCAAACTGGAGAAAAATAAGTAAGATAAATTACAATATCACTCATTTACTATGAAAATAAGCAATATTTCGTTTATAAATAGAAAATACTTATAAGTACACTCAAGCATGAACACTTTTTTTACTTATAAAAAAATGATTTTTTTTTTTCAAATTTACTTATAATTAAATTTAACTAACTTATAAACGGAGTCAAACATACTATAAAGCACAAAAATAAATATCTAAACCATAGCCCCATGGAAAATTAAATTTTCGTAGTTAATAAAAAAAGATTATTTTGAAAATTATATCTTGAAAAAATAACTTAAAAATATGTTAAATTTATTATTAAGCAAAACCAAACTTGTTTTGTTTACTTTTTATGTAAATTCACCGACAGGTAAAATAATTTTCTTATTTGTGATGGTTGAAAATAAATTAAATATTATTTTGAGGTAGGGTAAAGGTTATTTTCAAAAAAATGTAACCTTTCTGACTCAAAAGTTTAATGATAAAAAAATAGTTATTTGTTTTAAGTTTTTTTTTTTTTTTTATGGCACGATAGGAAATTAGGAATCATAGGATGGAGACTAGAGTCAGTCTTAAATTATATTTTTACTTTTCAAAAAATAATACAAAGATAAACAAAATATATATTGTTAGATATTTACATAATACATATATGAAATTTAAGCCAATAACTAAGTTAGATAAAAGCCCAATTAGTGAAAAGCGTGAAATTTGTATGGGATGTCGGGAGTTTGATTCACATCCCATGCGATTATTAAAAACTTTGATAAATATATTCAATTGGTATCAGAATTCAACTTAAGTCATTTTTAAGGAAAATATCAAGGGTTCAGATATTTGGGACGTGATAGAAAGTCTTGAGGGGTAAAGTCATTCTTACGGAAAATGTCAAGGATTCAAATTTGAGGACGTGATAGAAACTCGTGAGTGATAAAATAGGCTCAAACTCTCCCAAAACGAACAGTACGTAAATTAATAACTTTGGTACAGAGATTGGATCGTTAAAAAAATGTGCACTTTTTGTAACGATTCAAACCTCTTGCCTGACCGTTCTCTAAGTGTCCGTTTGATTGCAAGGGTAGAAAATGGGTGGAAAGAAAATGTTTTACAGGGAATTGATTTTCCTAGAAAATGTTTTCCAGGGAATTGTAATTAAGTGTGTTTGATTGGTATAATTTTTCACCCGAATTTTTTTTTAAAATTTGTGTTTGTTTGACTT